>CALSBV010010276.1:165411-177905 GCA_943590825.1 Bovichtus diacanthus
CTCGACTAAACTCAGATTAACTCGACTAAACTCAGATTAACTCGACTGAACTCAAGTTAATTCACCTCCTCAGCAGTTTAACTTAACTCCACATCACTTAACTGATCTTAACTGTTTTCTGATTATTTCCAGTCTGTGTAGAAGCATGAGAGCTGTTATCATACAGGAAGCACTGAGTCGTCTTATATCATATATATATATCATATATACACTATATATAGTGTATCTGTGTATACATAGTTTATACACAGATACACTATATCATATATATAAGTACTGTCCTATATTCAGACCTGGCTGTTACTTGGTCATCAGGTTTTATTTGAGACGTACTTTCTGTACTTTCTGATCTTACCACAATCTCCGGTCCTCCATCTGCAGGAGTGTAGATCACTTTGTAGCCCTGCACGTTGCCGTCGGCAGGGTTCCAGGTCACGGTGAGGGTGGTGATGGTCGGGTTGGTCACCTTCATGTTGCCCACTCCGCCCAGCGGCACTGGGAGCGAGGAAATGAATGCAAACTGTCTTAACTTTGTTACAATCCAAAGACATTTCACTAGAGATGCTCTCAACCAGCCACCTGTCACTCAGCCTCTCATATCCGATGTTGTGCCGGTTAAATTCCTCCAAAGCTGCGCGATGGTTTCACACACACACACACACACACACATCGTGAGTGAAGACGACTTAAAGCTCCTTGTGAGAATCAACCTTACAAACAAAGTTTGTCCTGTAACTTGGTGCTTTTTAACAGTCAATGTTTAATTGTGAAATCAAATTTTCCATGACAGGAAAGTCAGCTGTCACTCATAATCATAGAAAAAGTGCGAAATTGGCAGATGAAAGAATTTGTGAATCTGCCAAGAAAACGTCAATGGGTGCATATTGCACCGCTGACACAAGGAGTGACTTACACGTCTTTCCGTTCTCTGACTGCCGCCGCCCCTCCCTGGCTGGGTAGACGGGCAACAGCGACACCGTGTACGGCGTGTCGGGCATCAGGTTCCTCAGGATGATGTTCGTGGTGCTCGCAGGAACTTGCTCCTGTTCACAGAGATTAACAGGAAGAAGTCATTTAGAAGGTCAGCGTCCGGACCGGCTGCCTGATCTGGTTCCTCACAGGCGAGTCTCACCATCTCCTCGCGGCCTCCAGCGGCCGGCACGAAGAAGACCCTGTACAGGCGCACGGCTCCGTCAGCCGGGTCCCAGTTCACGGTCAGAGACGTCATGCTGGGGTCCGTCACCCGCAGGTTCTTCACTCCTCCCAGCGGCCCTGAACAACCACAGCTCAGCTTTATCACAACGTTTCAAAACCTTTATCGATCGGCGATGTTCTGAGATTACATTCTGGAGTAAAATGACGAGTCTATGATGGAATAAAGGCGTTTATTTGTGTCCGATTGGGGGTTTGTTTCATGTAATTGAGATATTAAAATGTACAGCCTGAGCAACTCTTCTGCTGAGGGAGGTTTTATAGTTTCATCTGTCTTTTGTTTCCACCATTCAAAACCTTTAGTTACTGAGCCAGAGGGGGGGAAATCTGAGAAAAAACTATGATTAAAATGGTAAATTTACATATATATATTATTTAAATATTCTCTGAAATCATTAAGTCATAATCTCTTTAATGTCAATGTATGATTTTATTATCTCAGAGAATATTCAAGTTTTTTTCTAGTTAATTTTCCACTTTAATCTAGAAAAAAATTGTGTTTTTCTGTATTTAAATCTTTTATTTTATTAACCTATTGTGCCATTTGTTTTGTGACACACAGTGGATCACTGACTACATTTTAAATTGACCTTTGACTCAGACTGAAGATTGAATAAATAACTTTATTTAAAGCAGGTTTAACAGAACAATAAATGTATATTCTATAACTCCAGGTCAGGGCTTTCTTTAGAAACAAGAAGCTGCATCATGTGTTACATAAACACTAAGTTAAATGAGCTCAACTTTAGTGCACATTAGTGTTTCATCTTACTTGTCTTTCCATTCTCGGACATGGTCTTCCCCTCCCTCCCGGCGTAGACCGGCACCAGAGAGACGGTGTACAGGGTGTCGGGCTGCAGGCTCCGCAGGATGGTGTTGGTGGTGCCTGCAGACACTGTTTCCTGAGGTCAACAACAAATTATACAAATGAGCTGAGACAGAAGACAGACGGAGGAACACGCCAAAGCTGGAAATAACTCCGGAGAGTCAGTGGTCACAAAGGCAGCATCCTCAGCTTTGAGTGCGCCACCGAAAGGCTGTGAAATACCTCAATAAACTGGCAGTTATGAACTGAATAAAGCGTTTAAACTCTCAGTCTGAAATGCAGACGGGTGGGGTTTTGTGCTGTCTTCATAGCGTTTATGATGAAGCACATTTCTTTTTGTCCTCACGTTGTCCTACCAGTCCTACCATGCTCTCCGCTCCTCCGGCGGCGGGGACGTAAACCACTTTGTACTCCTTCACGCGGCCATCGGCGGGCTCCCAGCGCACGTTGAGGGTGGTCATGGTGGGGTTCAACACCTGCAGGTTCCTCACTCCACCCAGAGGCTCTGAGGCAGCGGAAGAACAGAGGCCCTTTAGTCACAACACTTACTGAACTCTACCGGAGGACTTCACTTTAATGTTCCCTCTTTCTACGCTTCTCTTAAAGCTGCAACCTGCAACTTTAAAGCTAAACTTTAACAGTTTGCAGCACAGTGAGAACTATATTCTGTGGATGTTCTGGAGCTACTGGGACTCTTACTGGTTTGTCCTTCGCCAGAGATGTCTTTGCTGACGGCGGTGGGATACATGGCGGCCACGGTGACGGAGTACTGCGTGTCGGGCTCCAGCTTCTGCAGGACGATGCTGGTCTTCTTCCCTCCGACCTGCATCTGTTCACAGGAAACATGGCAGCTTGGTTCAGCTCTTTCAGCTCTTTCAGCTTTTTTAAGCCTTTTTTCAGCTTTGACTTCATCCGAGTATAAAGTCAAGTTGTTCAGGTTGTACGTGACGGAAACATTGTTTTCATACATTGTGGTGGGAGTTCAATACATGCTACTTTATACTTCTACTACACTATATATTGTATATATATATATATATATATATAAAAATTAAGAAACCCATAAGTATATAAATTAATTAAAGTGATGAACAAATTAATGCATCAATAATTATAATCCAGTTATATATATATATATACATATATATATACAGTATATCTATAGATATATATATAGATATATATGTATATATATATATACATATATATCTGAAGTTTGAAATATATCCGTCGTGCATAATGAGTTTTTTTTACTTTTAGAACTTTAAGTATATTTGAATGCTGATACAAATTTACTTGAGTAGGTTTTGCAGTACTTTTACTTGTAACAGAGTATTGTTAAATATATTATTAAACTGTGGTATTGATACAGATGTGAATACTTCTTCCACCACTGGTATTAGACAACGCAGGAATAAAACAAACACATGAAAACTATGAAACGAGCAGAAAATACTTCATTAAATCTAAAGGAATCTATTACATTTCTGTGCTCGCTCAGTCTGTGTGTGCGTGTGTGTGTGTGTGTGTGTGTGTGTGTGTGTGTGTCTTTGTGTGTGTGTGTGCGTGTGTGTGTGTGTGGTAATGAAGGAACATGTCAGTGAGGCTCATTCATGAGTTCTTCATAGTTTCTGGACAACAGTGGAGCTCTACGGCACAGAAGGATAACTCTCGTGTGCGAGGAGTGTGTGTGTGTGTGTGTGTGTGTGTGTGTGTGTGTGTTGGTCAGGAGAAGTGCTGGCAGGCTGCAGCACTGGTCGAGGAAGAACCCGTGACATTTTGAAGCGGATACACGCATTATTAGCGCCGGAGGTCCGCTCTCCGAGTGCCCTTCCAGCTCCTCATGTTTCCCTCTCTGTGGGTGTGCTTGATTTATTCACTGTGACTTACAGCAGGACCACCTGGTCTACAGCATCACTCTGCTCCACTGTCTTTAATAATATAACATACATCATCGCCACAGATCTGCTCCTAAAAAAAACAATAGCTGTCTATTATAGTTGCACTATTCCCAAAGTGGACATTTACTATTTTTCCCACATTTTTTTCTGGAGCTGCGAGGAAACCCTGAGCTCATCCTGCACAAACAAACATCCTGTCTGGCTTCACGTGAGTGATGCGACAACACGACGGCAGATGCTCTCGCTCTTCTGACGCGGTGCGGGGATGGGACACGCGTTCCTCAGGTTTTGCACCGCCGACGTCATGATTCCCCCCTGACACTTTGTTTGGGGGAACACTGTCATAACATCTCAGAGACACAATAAAAACGTGTAACTCACTGAAATTCTTTTCATACAGCCCACAGTTTCCTTTGGAGTTATTTCCACCGGTAATCACTGTGGAGTCATCACGCAGGAATGCGAGCTTGGACTCCTCGAACTTTGGTTTGACTGTCATAACCCAGACGTCAAAGTAGGACGAGGTCGCTCGGAGAAATGCGTCTCAGGAAGCGTTTATCTGAACTCCTGCGGGACGTCTTTGTGCATCTCAGGAGGCACGAGGACAGGTTTTAAAAACAAAATCCAACTCGCACTGTAAACGCAATGTTTTTGGCAAAATCTGTTCCCTGATTCATCGAATGTTTTTCACTGTCAAACATCCGTCCTGTGACTTGATGGTGATGAAGATAATGATCATCCTCGTGAGTCACGGTGAGAGATGTTTGAGGATGATTTCACATCGCAGTCCATCCATCTACAGAGGTTTTATTTTTTTATCTAAACGTTTTAAGCCTTTTACATTACGTCACTGAGTCCATTTCTTCTTCTAATCCTACTTTATATTCACTACTAATATTATCTTTTTTAAGAGGTCTCTCCACGTATATATATAAAATATATATATTTATATATATTCCAAATGGTTGTCTTTGGCAGAAATGTGCAGGTGTCAGCCATGCAATGATTCAGCTGTTTTATTATATTTCTTTTCAGTTTGCAAACACACACTCCAGTTTCACGTTATGGAGAGAAAATGAAGACAACATCTGATGTGAAAGTGACATCAGAAAAGGTTATTTATCCAAGAAGACCTGAAACCCCTAACAGAGGAGGATTTCACGCTTCATAAAAACTACTACGTTTCTTAAGATTACTTCTGGTACTTGTGTACTTTTACTTGAATAAAAGTTAAATTGTACGACTTTTAGCTGAACTCGTGTTTTTCTTCCACCTCTGGTGCGTAAAAGAAAAGACGTCGACTGATTTATTTCACTTCTTTGCAGTCATCTATAAATAACTTTCAACATTCCTGACTTTTAATGATCTATGCTATAAAAAATGTACGAGGATGACACGGCGTTGACTTTTAATCCTTTTAGCTTCTTTCCCTGCAGAGTTTTATGTCTTTTTTCCGTTTTGGACTTCCTGGCAGTGCGTCTCCAGAGGCAGAGAAGACTTCCCATCGTATCAAACAGTTCATAATTGATTTGTCTCCATATGTGCACTGGGACCCTTCCAACAGATTTAAAGCTCCCCACCACATTGACATATCCATCAATGTGTCATCGAGCGACGAGAGCACGTTGGAAATGTTGCCAGTGGTCAAAAAGCCGCACAGCCGGCACCACCGCGCCCCGAAAAGACTCGGACAGAACCTCAGTTTGTAGGACTGTCAGGAAAATCCACCCTAAAGAGGAATTCAGCCATATTGTTCCTTTAATCCTGCACAAACAGATGATCCCCGTGTGTGTTCACGGCCATGTGGTGTCGGGAGACAGGGATTTGTTTTCTGGTAAACCTCAAATTTCACAAAATAGCCCTTGGACTAAAGCCTGGGTGTGAAAGCTTAGATAAACATCTCAGAAACCTCAGTCAGTCCATTGTTCACCGTCAGAGGAGCAGCTCCAGCTTTCCTCTCTAGTGTGTGTGTGTGTGTGTGTTTAGGACAGTATTTTATGTGACTTCTGCTACATTAACATTAGATTTATGGCTAAAATGTAGAATAAAAAAGTTTTATAGATTTTAAATCAAAATAATGTCTTGTTACGATTCTATTTTCCTATATTATGTTTAGTTTATTTGCCTAAAAAGAGCTAAGTTGATCTATTATTAAACTGTAACTTATCCATTTCTACTCCTTACTACACTGTAGCTGCAACGAAACTTCACCAAAATCTGTTTTTTATTTCGAACTTTTATTGCACTTTATGAATGGTCTTTTAAATAGTGTTTTTAATGCATGTATTTGCATTATGCAAAGCACTTTTAATTGCCTTTGTGTTTGAAAGTGTTAGATGAACACACCGGCCTTAACTTGCTTTACGCAGATGAAAACAAAAAAAGAAAATGTTGGTGTTTATGTACGCCGATGACATCACTGTATTTTATCCCAAATTTTGTTTCCTGGTGTCGTTTTAAATAGTGTAAAATAAGCAGTTTACTCACCGTGAGCGGCTCCCCTCCAGTGGCAGGCCTGTACATGATCTTGTAGTTCTGCACGGCGCCGGGGGCGGGGTCCCACTTCAGCGTCAGCGAGGAGGTGGTGGCGTTGAAAACCCTCAAGTTCTGAGGAGGCTCAACAGGCACTGGGAGCACACAGATACATGCAGTGAGATAAACAGAAAACTGTGCGTGTGTTGGGTTAGTGGTGACGATGACGATGATGGTGATGAAGGTGAGGGTGACGATGGCAGTTATGGTGATGCTCCCACAATCTCGCAGCTAAAAAGCTGGAAGGGTACATTTTAAGATGGAAGCAGCAGCACCGGAGCAGAGCTGGAGGTCAGTGACTTCACTCAAATCAAAGACTATGGAGCTGTTTATCCTCATTACACTTACAGTAGAATAAAATGTCAACGTTTGGGATTGTTTGTATATAGATGTCTTATTATAACAAGACATTTGGGATTATAACAAACTTTTTAGGGGGATGAATATCACATAAATTAAAGTGATATTGCACCAAATACATTTGAATAGATCTCTTTAGCTAATGTTGTAATTATAACAAATATAATTCAGAAACACTATATGAAGTTTTTAAAAGGTAAATTAGCAGGTTTAGTCCACTGAGCTCCAACACTACAGCAGAAACGCTGTCCAACAATGCAACAACATGCACCAACATTAGTGCGACGACTGAGGTGATGATGGAGGAAACTGAAACAGAAATGTTATGATGACAAAAAAGGTGAAAGATGAGGAAATAAACAAAATGATCGATGGTGGAATGAAAACATTCAGACGGACGGAGGTCTGTGGAGGATGACACGTCACAGGTCGACTTTCACACAGCTCTGAATCTACGTTCACGCCACAATCTCCTACGAGAAATATATAATGATAATAATAATAAAGGACAGAGGCCATCGCGTCACATTTACATCAGGATTTTAAGGTTTTGAATCCAGGGGTGAGTATCAAACGGACATTTTGATTTACGGGACGATCTTTTAATCATTAATCATGACACTGTATCACCACAGAAGCTATTTCATGATAGAAGAGTTCATATATCAGGCCAGAAACATAATGTGCTGCTCAAGTAAATCTTTATTGTGTTCTTTACTTTATTGTTTTTGTCATGTTTCCAGTTAGATTCCTGAGCTGCAACAGGACACCTTTTTCTTGCACAATTTTTCGAATTAGTTGGAACATAAATTCTGCAAATTGTGTAATAATGACTCAGTAACTTTCTAAAACAGCTGCTCTCTGTAAGATTTTATCAAACAAACAGCAGGAACAGTGCATCTTGTCGGGGACTATTTTCAGCGCCGGATTAATCCACATTTGGTGCTCGAGTGAGTATTTGTGTCAGCAGGACGGTGTGTGTGTGCGGGTGTGTGTGTGTATGTGTGTGTGTGAAGGAACATGTCAGTGAGGCTCATTCATGAGTTTTTCATAGTTTCTGGACAACAGTGGAGCTCTGCGGCACAGAAGGATAACTCTTGTGTCCGAGGAGTGTGTGTGTGTGTGTGTGTGTGTGTGTGTGTGTGTGTGTGTGTGTGTTGGTCAGCAGGGCTACAGGAAACACACACAGATGTTTTGTGTCTTCATGGCCGGGCATGTTTTCAGCAAGGTAAAGTCTGAAGCAGCGTAACGATGAACAGATAAACAAGAAGCTGTGACCGAAGCTTCTTTGGCTGCAGAAAACCAACCAACGACTGAGCTGCTTGTGGCGTGAACGCGCAGCGAAGCACCAACATGCACGTGTGCTTCAGTGCACTCTGTCCGTCACGCTCCACACACACACATCACAATCAAGCCGCTCTCCTCATATCACATACCAGACGGAGCCTTTAACACTGGAAAGAGACGTCGAGAGAACAACAGCGTTATTATCTGAGCGTCGCTCAAAGCTGTACGTGTGTAATAGTTTCTGAGGCGCTGGCAGGGCGGCGCGTGCGCTTACGTGTACGTTCGCTTCCCATCAGGTCCTCGCTCTCCGACTCGTCGGGGTAGATGGCCGTGACGGTGACGGGGTACTCCGTGTCGGGGTCCAGGTTCTGCAGGACGTGGGAGACCTCGTTGCTGTTCAGGATGGCCTGGGGAGGAAGTGTGTCAGCAGTGTGTTGTGTTACTGTGGCCCTTTGGCTTCACGTCTATAATAACACGCCAGGAATCCACCGCCGTTATTAGAGCACAGCGCTTTAGTCCCTCATGCATCAACACCCTTTGGACTGCAGTCCTTCATGTGGGACCCCCCCGCTTACTATATCACTATATTCTCTTCTATCTATGTTCTCCAAATCTGCATGATGCTTGTTTTCCATTTCTTGTGCTTGGTGCTCATTAAACTAACAATTTACAGAAGTCACCAGTGAGTCAAACATTGCGGGCGACACCATGAAACAACAAGCTGCGAGCTTTTACTTCTTCTGTTGAAGGCGTTGGAGGCTTCGCAGCTCGTCTCCTGGCCGACTGTGACGTTGATTTCCTTGTATTTGCTGTTGATTCGCTGTGTTTGACGTCCAACTACTTGATTTTTTAGTTTTTAAAAAGATTTGATTGAAACGCTTGAGAAAGTTTTTTTTTTTTTTTTAAATCCTGCAGCGCGTTTCATTTAACCTCTGAGACGAGAAACATTTTCGCAGCGTCGGCCAACAGAGAAAGTCAAATCATTTTGAATGTTAATAGGCTGTAATAAACAAGCGGGTATGGATTTCATTCACACATGTTTGTGCTGAAGTGTATCCTGGGTGGAGAGCCAGAATATAACAAGAAGAAAACAAAGAGCATTATTGTTGCTTCAGCTAGACTGGATTCTTCTTTCTGTTACTTAAGTCTTGGCAAACACGAGAGCTTAGTTTTGGCAGGAGCGTGAGTTTAAGGGATCTGTGAAACCACAACGGATCATTCGTGTGAACTCCTCGCTTTTTACTTCAGTCGTCAGACAAATGTGAAATTACTTTGTTGAATGTTTCGTTTGAATGAAACCACGCCTGCCTGTTGGACGGCGGGGGAGGCGGCGCGGGACCTGCAGGTGAGTCTCAACACGTTCCACCTGAACTCTGCTGCAGTTTAAAGTCAGAGCAGCGAAATAGTGCGAGAAACTTCAGCGTCGGATGAGGCAACTCAGACCAGATGTTTAGTTTCGCTGCAGACAGACAAGCAAAGCTCATTTGCATATTTCAAGAGAAAGAACTGGAGCTTTTTATCCAGCTGCTGAAGATACATTTTTGATAACAAAGAGACAAAGTCTGGATCCAGATCAACCTGCCAGATGTCCAAGCACATTTATAAGTTCTCCAAAACTTCTTGGAAATGTTTCACCTCAGTTTCTTCCCCAGAATTAACTTTAAGAGGATCCACTTGTGATTTAATGCACAAAAACGCTCAACGTTCGCTGATGAGTCGACGAGTTAACGCACGTGTGATGGTGCAGAACAAAATCCTTTTCTGAATGACTCGATTCTACTCTCTCTGCAAGCAGGAGTGAACCCTAACCCTGCTCCGGTGCACATCTGTACACATCTGTACACATCTGTGCACATCTGTACATTAACATCCAAGCTTCTCTTCAGCAGCTCTTGTTCAGCGTGCACCGGAGGAACGAGTCATTCATGAGAACACAAGCGAAGAGGAACTCCAAAACGAATATTTCTAAATTCGTATTTATGTTCCAATTGTAAAAAAAACACACTGAAATATAAAACTAATATAATGTTTAGATGTAGAATAGATAGTCCAATAGTTCAAACCTATAAGAAGGGATATTCAAGCATCATTTTAACAGCTGCATTGTCAAGTTAAGAGACACGGAGAAGAAAAGTCCTGAAGATTGTTGAAGTGGAAAATGACAAATCAACCTTATAAAAAACAGGATGAAGCTGCACCCTGTGAATAAGGTGATGTAGACCATGCGTGAGTTGTAGTAAATATGATAAAATATGATAAAACACCAACGTCGTTGATTAAAACATGTTGTTTATGGTTTGGTCTCTGGCTGCTCTTCACTCTTTAAAACACACCTTTTGTTTCAGACTGAAGCTGGAAAATAGCATTTTCTTAGCTAACTGACTTACAAACTGGGGGTTCTGCCCCCCCCTCTTGATCCATCCGATGCGGTAGAGGGCCACGTCCGGGGCCCCGTGCTGCCAGGTGGCTCTGAACGAGGTCTGGGTCACCTCGGAGAACTGCAGGCGCTTGGGAGCAGGAACGACATCTGTTCACGGAGACGGGAGACAAGAGGCGAGAGGAAGGACGAGTCGATGAACACGAGGAGGTCTGAGGCACAGCAAGGCCGTTCACTGCAGATACAAGTGTGTGTGCGTGTGTGTGTGTGTGTGTGTGGTCTTGTTCTGCTATGTTAGGGAGGACCAGACTTCAGACCTCGACAGTGAGCTCATATTATTTGGCTCTCACTTCTTAAGACTCGGTTTAGGATGAAGTTTCCTATAAATCAGATTAAATTCAGTTTGACTAAATGTTGCACCGAACGTCTTCTTCTTTTTACATCTGAAGCTTCTACTGAGAATTTCAAATGTCTGTCGTCATATTTCGTGGCATCATCGCCCTCAAAAATGATTGAATGAGTTTTTTTTTTTTTAATAAATCTTTCTTTTCTCCCTTCTTGTGCTGCTCTTAAAAGGCTAAACGCCAACAAATGTGGTTCTAAGCAACACGTTAGAGGTTAGTGGAGTGTGACTCTACTGACAGTGATACAGACACGATTAGTGTCGTCTTTCTCTGACACGGTGCACAAACACCGGCTCCAAATCAGTAAACACGCAGCATGACGATGTCCATTAGATGGGATTTCAAAGTTATGAATAAAGCTTCGCAACTTCAAGCTCTTCGGTACAGACCTGCTGTCAGCGTCAGTGTGAAGACACACACTCGTCCTGCCAGTGTTTAGCTGTTTGCTGCTGTCTCAACACAGAACTTCACCTCAGAAATGTGTTAAATGGCTTCACTTTGATTGACAGGAGCCTGTGCAGCTTGTTCGGATGCTTTGTCTCATGCAGCTGCACAAAGACATATTGGAACCACTAAATACTTAGAGATATGAGACGTCATCCAGAGATCTGAAGCAGGTTATAGTCAGGAGTCCACAGATCTCCCAGAGTCCACGTGACAGGTCCAGGGAAAGAACTGTGTGATAGTGGAAGTTAATGCTGTAGCTGCACTTTCTCTGCGCCAGGTTTTGATGTAATTGCTACTAGAATTGCTGCTGCCACATAAAGACTCTTGTGTTCACATCCACAGAACTCGCTGTCAGCAGGTTTTACTGCTTTACTTTTTTGAACATTTTCCTTCGAGGTTGCTCAGTGTCGACTGTGTCCACGTTGCTTTAGGTGTGAAAGTGTCGCTGACTAGCTGCATGAACAGAGCCGAGCATGAAGAGAGGATTCAGACCTGTGATGGCGGTGCCGAGCATCGGGTTTCCGGGCCTCTCGTCGTACATCGGGGTGACGGCCACGTCGTACTCCGTCTGGGAGATGAGGCTGGACAGATCCAGGGCGACGACGTCACCGTTGACTTCAACCTGCCGGTGACAAACACAATAGTTTCACCTTCACTGAAGCTGCACAATCCTCACAGGAATCTTAATCTGCATCAAAACACACACAATTCAGATTCATGACCAACGTGATATTTACTCATAAATGTGCCGTGTTTTCAGGTTTCACACAGAGTTCAAGTGTCGACAAGAATTTGGCGAGTAATTACAGGAAAGTTGTTTTTATTTTGATGGTTTTCTTTTTTAAGTAATGTGGAATTAAACCGTGGCTGCTCCAAAATCCTCAGTTCTGATTGGCTGGCAGGTGTCCACTGCTTTATAGTAACAGCCCAGAATAACCAGACACTGACAATGCAGCTGTTAGTTTGTCTGTTTTAAAAGAAAGCTCCAGTGTTAAACTGCAGGTCAACACAGCAACAATACTACACAAAGTACCTTGCAAATACTACACAAAGTACCTTGCAACTAGTACACAAAGTACATTGCAACTAGTACACAAAGTACCTTGCAACTAGTACACAAAGTACCTTGCAACTAGTACACAAAGTAC
>CALSBV010010276.1:185686-200297 GCA_943590825.1 Bovichtus diacanthus
TTTTTTTCACATCCAAGGTTTTTTTCATGAAAATTAAGTATTTTTTTTAAATAATTTTTTTTCCATGAAAATTAAGTATTTTGACATTCAAGCTTTTTTCATGAAAATGAAGTTTTTAAGTGGTCCGCGGACCGCTCTTTGAGAAAGACTGCTCTTAACGTAACTAACAATGCAGTTGTGTCATTATTAGGAGTCCAAACTCCTACACGCCTACAATGACAGCACATCCACCCACTCAAGCTCATTGGGTCTCTTTATTGTACACATGTCCATTTCTCCCTCACGTTTAAATATTCCACACAGTAATGTGTGCTTCATCTCTTGGCAGCGTGGCCTCATCCTCCTCGTTACTGGCTGCTTGTAATTTAGGAACTCTCTTGTTGCCCTGGCTGTAAAATCCCTGCCGATAAGACCTGCACCGAATACCCAGGATGTAACCGCCATGCATCTGATGTTGTTGTGTTCGTACGTGCACTAACGTGAGCAGATGGGAGAAGAGAGAGAAGCTGTGCGGCGAGGCGTCCCAGTGTGAGGTCCGCGGCGTTAAACTGAGTGGATCCAGTGGAAACTGCTGGGTTTTCAGCCCGATTTTAATCACACAGGCTCCATCTGACCAATAAAAAGCACAAAGGATGGAAAAGACCCAGTGCTCTGTTTTCAAAGACTGGCGGGAGGTTAAGTGTAAACTAAATGCAGGTTCACCAAAGCGACTGGGATCCAGATTTCAGTCCCTGAGGGGCAGAGCTCGGAATAACAGCCGGACCTGGGAGGTGCTTTTCACCCTGTGACACAGCGCAGAATATTAAACATCAGGAGGGGATTTAAGCATCAATTACTCTGTTTTTGTGTGACTGACAACCTGCCATTATCTAAATCCACAGGAAGTATTAAATCTCACCTGAATGGTATGGTGCAGGGATATAAACAAAAACAAGAGAGTTATAAGTTTAAGGTCTAATGGGAGCCAGAAGGCATTAATAAGCAAATATGCCATTTGATATTCAGGATGTTATCCAGCACCGACACATGGTAGACATAAAGTTTCTGAGCCAGGAAGCACACAGAGCAGATTCCTCTAACGAAGTTCTATGAAACACACCAATTATCTGAGGGTTATATTTACCATTTAAACCTGGAACAAAGCGGAGCCAGACAACAACGATAGGAGCAGATCTTTATATCTACACCCGGTTTGAGACGTGGAGGAGGAAGTGTGTTTGTTTTCAAAGTGGTTGGTGGAGGTGGAGGTCATCCACGAGTCAGAGGGTCGGGGGTTCGATCCCCGCCCTCTACAGTCAGCATGTCCAAGTGTCCTTGAGCAAGATACTGAACCACAAAGTGCTGCTGATGACCAACAGTGTGTGTGTGTGTGTGTGAATGTTTATCTCTGATGAGCATGTGGCACCTTGTAGCCTCTACATATGTGTGTGTGTGTGTGTGTGTGTGTTGATGTGTTGTAAAGCGCTTTGAGTGATCGCAAAGATTGGAAAAGTGCTCTATATAAATGCAGAACATTTACCATTTGTTTTCATTGACTCCCGTCAATTTTCCTTATTGTACCTTATTGTACCTTCCTTACTCTGCTGCATTTCTTTCATAAAAAGTGCAACAAATCAAGTATTAAGTTATACTTAAATTATTAGCATTAGGTGTGTGTGTGTGTGTGTGTGTGTGTGTGTGTGTGTGTGAGTGGTTATCTCTGATGAGCATGTGGCACCTTGTAGCCTGTGTGTGTGTGTGTGTGTGTGTGTGTGTGTGTGTGTGAGTGTTGATGTGTTGTAAAGCACTTTGAGTGATCACAAAGATTGGGAAAGCGCTTTCTATAAATGCAGAACATTTACCATTTGTTTTCATTGACTCCCGTTAATTTTCCTTATTGTACCTTCCTTACTGTGCTGCATTTCTTTCATAAAAAGTGCAACAAACCAAGTAAATTATTAGCATTAGGTGAGTGTGTGTGCGCTGACAGAGCGGTGGAGACGCTTCCTCTCACCTCCTGCGTGGGTTCTCCGGCCACCCTCACGTAGGTGACGCGATACTTGTCGACGGGGCCGCTCGGTGCCGTCCAGGTGGCCCGGAAGGATCTGTGGGTCACCTCCGAGGTCACCAGGTTGGTGGGCGGCTCCAGTTCGCCTCCTGAGAAGGAATGAACGAGAAGCTTGAATACGATCGGACATGTAAAAGTATTTCACACCGTGAACCCTGCGACCACAAATCTGCCCCGTGTCATGTTCGACAGGGAAGCCGCTCCACCGCTCTGTATTTCAGACTTTAAAAGAAGTTGTTTTTCTCCAGCTGTGCTGTAAATCAACGTTAGTGTTTCCACCTAAAACTGATTTACAGACAAAAAGCACTTCCAATGAGAAAGTTTCCATCAGACGCTTGGATCTGTGTTGCATCTTTAGACTGTCTGAAATAATCGAGCTTGTCAAGCTGAATAAAGTCAAATTCATCGTCGATGTTTGCTTTGGATCTGATCGTCTTGTTTTTCTGTGATTTAATAAAAACACTTTGTTTTCATTTAGCGATTACAATGACTGCATAAGTTGTACTTTCTATTAGTCAACAGTCATTAGTGTCATAAAAGCAGCTGCCCAGAAGCATATTCATGTCTTTACTTGGACTAAAGGTGCATGTCGTCCTTCATAGGCAGAGCAACTTTCACGCCCTGGAACACCTGCGAAACCAAATGAAAGCCTGTAGTAAAATCTTCTAAATTTATGGTTGTCAGTCCTAAACACTGTGGCTTTGTCAAGTCCGGAAAAAGAATAACTTTCTGAAGCTACAAAGTTTCCACCTGACCTCCACCACAGGTAACTACTGAAAGGTGTAAATCTGACGCGTTTAAAGAACAAGCTGGAATTCCAGCTGCAAGCAGCGTCATTAAAGACGTCTTCAAAATACACAGTAAGAGAGGAAAATATGAAAGGAGTGTATACCTCATAGTGCACCATCCGCAAAATGCACTTTATATGAGAGTGTGACATTCTGCCAAGTTTGGAGCATTTTAATTCACGGTAAAGTGACATTTTTGAGGAAGAGGTTGATTAATTAAAGAAGAGCTGGGAACAAGAGAGCAGCGTGCAGGTGCTTTTTAATGTGTGTGGAAGGAAAGAGAGGAAATCAGGTGAAATATGACAATTTATCACATAAATCAGGTGAAATATGACAATTTATCAGATAAATCAGGTGAAAAATGACAATTTATCAGATAAATCAGGTGAAATATGACAATTTATCAGATAAATCAGGTGAAAAATGACAATTTATCAGATAAATCAGGTGAAATATGACGGCGTATGAGGGCGTATAATAATAATTTAAATGATGGAGCTGTGGGAGGGGGGTATTATTTAGAGAAATAAAACTATCAAAGATTTACAAAATTAAAGTCGTAAATGTACGAGAAAAAAAATCACAAATTTATAGTAATTTAATAAATTTGCAAGAAGAAACTGAGAAATTCTCTGGATTAAAGTCAGAGAGTTTTTTTTTTTTTTTTGTCAAGGAACCACATGGTTCCACATATAGGCCGTCGTTCTATTTAAAAAGATATATTATCATTCATATTCAAGACCATTACTCCCTAAAATCACTAAAATATCTTGGAAAAATAGGCCAAAACCTCAACTTTCACACTAAACGGTTGATATTTCTCAAAGGTCGTTTCTGTGTCACATGATTCGGTCCTTCCTTTGATGAATGAAAGTACATTTCGCTATGAACAATACACTAATAAACTAACTTAATTAAGAATACTGCTCTTTAAAACCCCGAGATAACCCAATCCAACACCAGTGACGGCGCTCTGACGGCGTTCTGATGGCGCCACTGTGGCGACGATGGCTCTTTTCCTACCTGGGCCCTTGACGCTGTTGCACAGGTTGATGGTGAGGTCGTCGACGATGTCGACCAGGAACTTGAAGTCGTTGACGTTGTACATGTGAATGTCGTCGGGGTCGGAGGCGATGGTCCTCAACTCGCCCTCGTCGGCGTTCTTCACACCTGAGGTGGAAAAACAAGGCTCATACCTGAACTAATCCCACGTTCTGCAAAGTGCGTTTCCTTTACATACAAATACATTCTGTCCTGAGCATTTTCTGCAGCTCATCCTCAGACTTCAGGCTGTACCTCATTTCCAGACTTTTTAAATTCGCCTAAATGCAGGAAATGAATCTAAAACCTGAAGAATGTGGTGATAAGATGCTGCATTGTGGGAAACTAACTGTGAGGTGATATTCTCATGCGACTGAGTGAACGTCGTCTCGTTTCTGTCACGTACCGACAGCGTACAGCTCGATGCCGCTGTCTCGCAGGTTCTGCGAGTTGAAGACGATTTCGTCCTGAGACTTTCCGTCGGTGATCAGGATACCGATTTTGCGAGAGTCGGGACGCATCCCCACGTTGGCTTTGAAGTTGTTCTGCAGGATGTAGTTCAGAGCCATCCCTGTGTGTCAGGAATACAGAGTTTTACAAGATTAAAAATAAACATTCTGGGCCTAAAAACAGGAAACAGAAGTACATTAATTATCTCAGCACTATAATATCTGTACAGGTGCAAAGAGAAAAGATGTAGCTCTGAGTGTCCACAGTGTTTTACAGTTTTACTTCAAACTCTCACAAGATGAATCATCTTTATTGTCGCAATGACAGCTTCAGTTTTCTTCATCTAATGGACCAAAATCAGGGAATTAAAAACATTTGGATCCCGAATTGCGGCCTACATGAGTGTGAACAACGTGTTTGTTCAGTGACCTGTCATGGTGTTGCCTCCTTTGTACGGCAGGTTGGCGATGGCGTCCAGCAGGGAGGCCTTGGTCGGGTGGGAGTTCAGGTGCCACTCGGTCTTTGGGTCTCCACTGTACTGTGCCAGACCTGCAGAAAACAGCCAGGTTCTCCAATTAAACAGGTTTAACCAACAAAAGAACTGCAGCTCCCAGGGTTCCCTGCAGCAGGTTATTCAGCTGAACTGCTAATTACAATAACGGAGCGTATTGGAAGTTAAAGCAGCGACAGTACTGGTTGTATGAACAGTAACAACAGTGGAAATATTACCAATCTGGACTCTGTCAGGGCTGATGTTGAACACGCTGACCATGCGAGCGATGAAGTTGCGGATGGTCTTGAAGTTGATGCGCCCGATGCTCCAGGAGCCGTCGACCAGCAGCACGAGGTCGGCCTTCGCTGAGGTCTTACACTTAGTCTCTGCAGAGAGACAGTGAGGGGGGGGGGGTGAGCGGACACTCGGCACACACCACAGACACCCAGCGAGTGTCCGCTCAGCTTCACGTGCAGCGTCCCAACATGGACGTGTGTGGGAAAGTGTGAAAGAGTGTGAGGAAATGTTGTCAGGGAAGAAGAAGTGCATCACAAAAGAGTGCAAGATGTTTATACAGCAGCATGTTTTACACAGCATTATGTAACACACATAGTTCACACTCGCAGCACATTGTATAACAGCTGTCCTCTCTGATTAACTGCTCTCTCTCTCTGTCTCTCTGTCTCTGCTGCTTCTTCCAGCGCAGCGAGATGTTTGTATTTGTATATCCAGCGGAGAATCATCCCTGACACTGAGGCTCGTCGCCCTCCGACAGCAGGCGTTAGCCTCTCTGACGCCGTGATATACGACGCCTCCTGTTTCCAAAAAGTTACAGCACATTCCTGCTCCAGGCACCTGAAGGGGTGAAAAATGGCCGCCCGCTTTTTTTTGTTTCTTTTTTTTTTCTTTTTTCTGCGACACGCCCGGCAGATGCCGAGCGTTTAAAAGCCGGGGCCCCTGTGTGTGCAATTGAAAACAGGTTAGGAGATCATGGACTTTAGTTGTTTTGCAGCAGGCCGCAGAAACAGATGCTCGACGCTAAGAGGAACCGAGGCGGATGCTTGGCCACAGTCCCTCTGAGTTATACCACCGGCGGTAAACAATATGCTCATGCGTCCCTCCGACATTCATTAATAAAAGCAGATGTCATAAACAGAGGCAGCTGTAAGAGGCATCGAACGTTCTGCAGACGACTGCTGGATCCAGCGTCTCCCAGCAAGAGTCTCCGCAAATAAATATCCAGCTCCGTCTGATGTAAGTGAACCGCAGCGACTGACTTTGGTTGTTTTTGCGTTGAGGCCAGTGATTCTAAAGTCAAAAGTCTGATGTGTTTACTGACTCATGGAGACAGAGACGCTCTTAAAGGCATAGTTTGGATGTTTTAAAGCGTGAGCTTCTTCTCCACAGTCGGTGTGTCCCCTGCAGTAGATGCAGTTCAGAGGGACAGACAGGAAGTAAAAGCAATATTCTGCTGTGGACGTATGTTGGACACTATCAGTTCAAGTGTACGCTATATTTAGAATATTTTCAGAGAGGAACTGAAGTCTGTTCTATGCTCTGTTCAAAGCTCCTTTGATAAAAACAGTGATTTTACCTCTCAGATCTCATGAGTTGCTGGTCCACCGCTGCCTCGATCGGTCAGTTTGTTTGTGTTTTTGTGTGACTTCTGTGTTTTAAAGGCTTAGTTCGAGTTCACCAAAGTGTCACAATAACACAAACGAGCTAACAGATGGAGGCAGCGGTCGACCTGCATCTCCCGTGTTCTGAGAGGTAAAATCACTGTTTTTGTTAATGGAGTCTGGTGGCTCTGAAGACAGCATAGATAACTGCTTCAGTTCCCCGTCAGGAAGGTAAAGAGGTGAAAATATTCTAAAACTAGCGTCATCTTAAAGTGATGATACGTCCACAGCAGAACATTGTTCAGCTTCCTGCTTCCTGTCTGCTTCTACAAACTGCATCTACTGCAGGTGACACTGTCTGTGCAGAAGAAGCTCATACAACCTCACAAAGCATCTGAACTATCCCTTTAAGTGCTTCACAGCTGCGTATGTCATATTGTTTGATAATCTCTCCTTGAATGACCTTGAATCTTGGAGGAGTGGAACACGGTGTCCGTGACAATTTGAGCGAAACTCAGTGTTACATAAATAAAGAAAAATAAATTAGAGTTCAGCACTTGAGTTCTTGTCCTTGAAAACAAAAGCTTGATAAAAGAATCACAACCATGTTGAAATTATAACATTTCCAATGGCGGTTTACTTCTAAAGGATCCTAGAAGCACGAGCTTATTCCAGATAATGTCAAGTGCTTCTGCAAAATGTTGCTGAAAACAAGCAGAAGTTTCTCACTTCACTGTCACTGTTTTCACACTTTGTTTAAGGAATTTGAAAAACAACAACGCGTTGAATGAGCTGTAAAAAATGAAGTTTCTGCAGCGTGTGAAGGACGCGTCACGCGGCTCTGCCAGACCATATGGACCTGTCAGGAAGAAAGTCTGGATCTAAGCCTCCACTAAGCAGCCTGCCATGTGAGAGCTTTAATATACGAGGATCTCCGAGTGGAACCTCGGTGGAACATCCTGGCCTGCTCCCCGCTCGTTGGGCAGCAGGTCACCGTGTCTGCTCCCCATTACAGCAGGAAATTCTGCCCAAGGTCAGCACCTCCTCTGGGTCTTATGAGAAGCAGAAGAGTTTCCAAACTGCACACATCCAGGAGGCAGCGAGCGCTCTGGATCATTAAAAAAAAACTCCGTAATTGCAAGCAGAGCCAACAACGTAAATATGGGAAATGTATACTTTAGCGTGAAAACATTCGAGCCACAGATGTCGAGTTGAACAGTCACTCATCTGGTAGCTAACGAAGATGTATGTTTGTGGCGACAACATTAAAATACCTAAAACGTGAGTTTGTCAGGGAACGTGTCCAATTGGGAAATTTATAAACGTTAGTGTCGACACATGTCTGTTAAATGGCATTTTGCTCCGGATCACACTCTAAATGAGATATGAGGTAGGTGAGCAAACGCGAGCCAAGCAGCTCTGAATAATGTGCACTAATCACAATCATCTGCGCAGAAATTCAGCCCGCGATTACGAAGAGACGACTGATATTTATTCCCCTCGACAACGAATAAGTCAGCGTTCTGGCACTAGTTTGGGCGGCACTTCGAAGTGGAGCCACTCCTGTGCTGAAGTGGCTTGAATCAGAGCGCGTCTGGTCTGCAGGCCTGCGCTTCAGGGCTGCAAGTGGTGTGCGAGTCGTAGTGTGGTGGAGTCATCAGCTTTTACCAGAGGGTTCGACAGTAGGCGGCTCGGGAGCGTCCATGAGGGTCGTGTTCTCCTTCCCTGCCAGAGGCATACTCTCCCCTCCGTCAAACATCCCAAACACAGCCACAGAATACTTCGTCCCCGCCCTGAGGGAAGAAAGGAAATGACAGAAGCTGACATCAGACTTTCACAATCCCAAAATGAGAAGTCCATAACGTGGAAATAAAGCAGCTCCTGGC
This sequence comes from Bovichtus diacanthus, assembly GCA_943590825.1. NCBI lineage: Eukaryota > Metazoa > Chordata > Actinopteri > Perciformes > Bovichtidae > Bovichtus > Bovichtus diacanthus. Next base: position 194,011 of record CALSBV010010276.1, read on the forward strand.
CTTTCAGACGACTATCCTTCGCTTCTAAAAGCAAAAAAAATTGTAACTTTAATGAATCCGCAGGTAATGATTTTTCCTTGACCTTCATTCCAAAATTAGACATCCACCGTTTGAAAAAAGTTCCAGCGAAATGACTCACAGCAGACAGCAGGAATCTGCACGAGGACAACATGTGAAACGTGTTTGTTTAATGTCCCACAGCTGCTGAAATTGCTCCATATTGTCCTTATTTTAGAGACCTGGAGCTCTACAGCTCTACGTCAGGTTGGACAGAGACATAGCACCGCAGCGTGAGATCGGAAAATATATATTTGTGACTTGATTCCACATGTCGGTTGCACTTTACAAAGTTAGCACTGACGTTAGCGCTTAAGGACGAATATTCGGCAGTTTGTGAAACACTCCAATAAAAGCTCCAGCGCCTTTAGTGATAACCTGAAAAGATTTTGAGTTTTGAAGAAAATGAACGAGCCCGAACGAGATCTGTGTTTACTAGGGTGTTGTGGGGGGTTGCTCGGGCTGCACTAGGTGGTTGCTTTGTACCAGCTCTCAGGTCATAATAAGTGAAGGCTCCTTCTTCTTCAGCCTCTCATATTTATTCTTTCCCTCTATAGTTAACTCTCTAACCGGCAAAATAAACCTTTCAAGACATTTAAGAACAATTTTAGGTGCAATTGTTCCCAGAATCCCGATCTGCACGATGTTAATGAGAGAGGCATTTGCACATTTATTTTTACTGAAATACATGTGACCAATTATATTGAAATTTTACAAAGCAACATCAGAAGAAAACGGTTCATAAAATCCATACTTCTCATGTCTCAGCAAGAATGATTTAAGACATTTTAATACCAATTAAAGATTAGTGAAAGCCTTTGTAGGGCCCCTGCTGTAATAAACGCACGACATTCTCCAGAGTATTTAAATATATAACGTTATGAAAGCTCACCTCAGTTCCTCCAGAACGACTGTGTTATCGTAGGGCCCGACCAGGAGCTCCCCCAGGTCAATATCATTCCCATCGGGGTGAAAGGTCACTTTGTAGCCCCGAACCTCTCCGGGTGCTGGGTCCCACGAGACCCTGAAACTGGTCTTGGTGGGCTCTGAGGTCTGGAGGTTCCTGGGAGCCTTGAAGGGCGACACTGAAATAGAAGAACCCGGCCAGAACTTCAGGACAAACTAAAACCTCAACACAGCTCCAAAGTATTGGCAAAGGTTCTGCAGGTCAGCCACACAACACTCAAGCCAGTTTGTCATTAGTCCATAATACAATACCTTGAACCCGGTGTCATCCAATAGGAAAGCCCCGTGTCATGCCGCGTGTTAGTACTGGTAGCGTGTGATTGAGCGTGTTTCTATTAACTGTGATTTTAGTGTCCTGGTGAAAAGACGCTGCTGCCTCTTCGCAGCACCTGTAGTGTGAAAAATATTCATCTTAACAAGTCGTTTAAACGTGAAGTCGTAAACTCTCATGGTGGAATAATAAGTGACAGGATCCTGTTTGTTTCCAGGCAGCATGACTTGTGCTACACTTTCTCTAGAAACAAGCGGAACAAATTGTCAAACAAGCCAGTTTTCTCCATTTGTTTCGCAATACTGACATTTAATAGGGAAAGTCATATAAAGTCATGAAGTTAGTGAGATTAACCTCGCTCGGCTGAATTGCTGGACGCAGAGGCCAAAGTTTGTCTGACTGTGAGCAGACGAATAGCAGCCAAAACAAAAACATGTCATTTTATAGCTGATCGTTAACCTCCAGTTTGGAAGGCCAGTCACGAGACGTGACTCCATAAAAAGCTGCAGAAATGCTCTAATTTTATTCCATCAATGCTAATGTTTTCAGAGTGAACTCAGGTTTAAACGTCTTGGTTTGGATGGACATGTGTTCTGCAAATGTGCTGTCTGTCAGAGGGTTGAATTATGGACCAACGTACGTGTCGTTCCTACTCCTTGCCTTGCTTTTCCTTCCCCGCGCTTGTAGATGGGGTGAACGGTGATGCTGTAGGTGGTCGTGGGCTGCAGGCGCTTCACGACGGTGGAAGCGGACGTGCCGGGGATCTTGAGGGCCACTTCTTTCCCTCCGCCAACGGGGACGTACTTCAGCCTGTAGTGGGCCACCTTGCCCGGCGCCCGCGTCCACTTGACTCTCATGGATCGCTCGGTCTCGTCCGACACGGTCAACATTTTACCTGCAGCAGAGGCTGAAAACAAAATGTGTTATAGAGACTTGAAATGTTTTCCTGCCAGGGACTGCACATGGGAATTAGTTATATGCATGGTCCTAGTTTAATAAAGACTCATTATTATTATTATTATTATTATTATTTTGTAAACCTCAAACACCCAAGTGTCAGCCTGAGACACATTTTTTATATCCTTATATGCAAATATTTCCTTTGACATACTTTTTCCGATATTTTCATGCTTTTGTCATTCTTTTTCAAACACATTTTGACTTAAATGTATAAGATATATCCACGTTAACTTCCTGACTTCCAGCGTGGAACCTGCAGCACTTTGTATGTCCTGTGTGAGCACAATTATACTGCACACACCTTCTCTTCTGGTGAAAACAATCACTGTTCTCCATGTTCAGACCATTATATTCTTCCAGTCATCGGTATGAATTCATAACTGCAGGCCTAAATGTTGAGTAACGCCGTGAGCTTCATGCCAAAGCTAATTGGTTATGAATTAGGCTTTCGCCCAGAAGTGATCAGTTGGAGAGGAAACCCTAACCACATTTTCCTTTTCCCTCCAAAACAACCAAAAGCCATATAAATTAAATTAACTTATTCCGATGATTCTGCAAGTGACTAAAAAAACATTGCGAGGGAATAACATGTATATTTAATGATCACAAGGAAAGTTTTTCTGCTTGATTTTCTTTATTGGCGGAAAGAAACAGAATCTTTTCAATGTGTTGATGGATTTGGACAAATCTGTGACGCTGGGGGTGAAACAGTCGGAGCAACAATGCGTCGCATCAGCTGTTGCTTTATCTACATGCTTTGGGCGACATGCCTGTGCAGATTTGGCCCGTTTAATTTCACATGTGTGCATATAGAAGGAGGAATGTGTTACATTTCTTTAGGGCGTGCTCTGTCAGTATCAATTCACAGTGCGTCATTCACACACACATTGAACCAATATTCCCCTCAGCCATGAGTCGCGTTATATCACAGAGCGTAACACAGCAAAACTGTCACCACGTCGGTGTTTCACTCACAATTACAGCTTGGAAATAATCAAAAATGAATATCTTAATTAGGCCAGAAAGCAGAAAACGTTTTAGAGGATGCCAAAGACATGATTGTGCAAACTCTGAAATGCATTTTGTTCCGTGACAAAAGGAAATATTGATTCTGCTTTGGCTCTTATTCTGGTCGTACACACGCAAGGACGTCCTAAACTTCCCTCTGAGGGTTAAAGAATTGGGGTCACGACCTGGCCACTAACTTTATAACACCCTAGATGACCCCCCCGGTGCTGCACGGGGGATTTAAAGCAACTCATCTCAGAATGTAACCCCAGGCTGCTCAGCACAGCTGCTCTTTCCTGCTCTGACTTCAATTTACATATTTATTTAGCTTGTTTCTCTGCACCTATTTTCTTTTATTTGTAACTGTGAAGCTCTTTGTAACCCAGGTTTAGAAAAGTGCTCCAAAGTCTTGTTTTTTACTAATTAGGCAACTTAACCAATAAGATTATTGTTCGTCTCCAGAGCACAGTCGGAGGCCAATTCATAAACCTGCATGAAAAACAAAAAGAAAGCGTGTAATTCAGCGACCTGAACTGCGCTGCCGAGCAAGTAGCACATGGTGCTCCTGGGCCTTTTGCTCGTGTTTAAATGAGGTGATATATGCAGACATTTGGGGCAAAATTGGACTTTCTTTGCAAAGAAACTGTTTTTTGCCGTCATCGTTCTTGGCCCAAAGGCCACATCTATACTTTGCCACGTGGGTAATTGACTCAGCTGCTAAACTATATATAATATGAATATGTTTAGTGAGTTTGAGTGTCTGTATTCTCACCGTCGGTGGTTTCCTGTCCGGCGAGTGGCTCGCTGTCTCTCTGATCGTAGGCGGCGACCACAGAAACTTGGTAGAGCGTCTCCGGGCTCAGACCTTCCAGCACGGTGCTGGTCACGTCCCCCGGCACCGTTTTATCACCGGCCTCCGTCGAGAACAGCGACTTCCATCGGACGCGGTACATCTTCACGTTGCCGGGCGCCGCCGTCCAGGACGCGGCGAAGCTGGATTGGGTCACATCGCTGGTGACGAGGTTTTTAGGAGGAGCCATCTCTGAAAACAACAAGCAAAGGTGTGAAGAAGTCAAGACTTTTTGTTCTTTTTTCTACATTGTGGACCGTGAATCAATATTTCTTAAAGAGACACTCCCTGGTTTTGTGAACAACAGTGCCATCAAGTTCCCTAAATGTCCTCGCAAACACAAAACAGACGTTTTAAAACTCTTCTAACACGTCAGACTGGCTGCTTTGCTCTTTTGTTCTTTCCAGTATTTGTCAGTTTTCTTTTCAAATCCATCTTCTCTTTTAACACAAAGGAACCATTTGGCTGTGCTGGCAGCTCCGAGTATTTTCTAAAATGGAAACTATTAAAAGGCCATCGAGGGGATGGATGAATTGAACAACGCACCGCAGCTATGAAGGGCAGCACATGCGATTTTTAAAATATTTCTTCTTCATTAGTGAGCCACGGGAGAGGAAAGAACCGGATGAACTCAAAGAGAAATGTCCTTTGTTTGTCGGACATCTTCCCTTCAGTGTGAGCGTAGTGTGGACTGATATTCAGTGTTTTACAGTTTCACCCTTTAACCAGCTCGCTGTTACCTCACGTCTCTGCTGCTTCTTTGTGGGTTTTTAGGAATTTGTGTTTTCATAGCACGCTGACTTAAAGGACATTTTTTCATTTTATAACTCAGGGCTTATTTTTGTGGCATCCGTGTTCAACTTGCAATGACACGCCAGTGATAGGCTTTTAAAAGTTTGGGTGAGATTTACACCGTTCATCTACCTTTTCTCTTCTAAATAAGTTTGTCCGACTTCTCTTTAGTTCAGATTTTACTCCTGGCAGAGCCGCGTCGCAGCATTCATGGATCTCAGCGATCAACTCGTTGATAACCAAAGTCATAACCAATAGAAACAATTGGCAAAACTGTGAAAATGAAAGTGATAACTGCAGCTGATGGTTTTGCCCCGCGAGTGTTGTCGCTTGGACCACAAAGACGTGCTCCAAAACTGGTTCTTACCCAGAAATCAAGAGCGTACATTCCCAACGCAGTTTAAAGTGTTTTCAGAGGTTTTCAACAAACAGAAGCCAAAACCCTTATAGATTTATTTAACCAAATGTAATATCCTCCACCACAAAGGCTCATGTTGCTGCAAGTAGACATGTGGTCACTTTCTTATACAGACACAGCACAATGCTGCAAATATTTGTGAATGATGGAAGAGGAGGAGGAGGAGGAGGATGAGGAGGAGGAGGAGGGGGAGTCGATATCAAGTGATAACCCGTCTTCAGTTTAGAGAAAGTGACAGCATGTACAGTGGAGGCGCTGGAAAGACTGAGAAGTTTCCACGACGTGATAATTATCACAAAGTATCACATGCAGCTATACAATCAAGACGGGGAACTTTTGCCAACTGATACACATCCTAAGAAGACGAAGAGGAGGAGGAGGAGGAGGAGGAGGAGGAGGAAGACGGACACAAGGCTCTCTGAAAGGTTTTAGTCGGAAAAATAGTTTCTGGTCTGGATTAAAAACAATAAAATGGAAGATATTTGATTTTTAAAAAATGCCTCTGTGCCCACTGACATGACATTTTTCACATCAAAATATTTGTTAAATTACAGAAGTATTGGTCTGAAATACCATTGAAATAGAAGAAATATTCGACAAATATTTGGAAATGCTGGATATTACTATACCTCCTGTATATGTTTGTTACTCTGAGCTGAGCTGTTTGTGTGTTTCTGTTACTATACATGTGTTTTATTATAATTTTTCTTGTGGAAAATAAGTCAAATTCAATGAATATATTGTTTAAAAAAATGCCTGAATGTTGTTGAGTCGGGGCCATTTTAACTTCCTGCCAACTGACACCGGAAACGTACTTTTGATAATTGTTTTTAAATGTGCAAAACATGTGCAATGTAAATCTCTATGACTGAAGGAAGCTTTAAAGCAGGTTGAAAAGCATATCATGTCCTCAAAAGATGCAGCTCTGTGCAGCTCTGTGCAGCTCTGTGCAGCTCTGTGCAGCT
>CALSBV010010276.1:228216-240320 GCA_943590825.1 Bovichtus diacanthus
TTTTTATCAGTTAGCTAGTTAAGTTAGCAATAGTGTGTAGGCCTAAGAGATACACCTGGGAGTTATTAAATGTAAATATTCAAGCTAACAACATTAGTTCTGTCAGTTAGATAGTACAGTTAGCTAACAACAGTAGCCTACATAACAGTTGCATCTGAAAGTTATTGAATACAAATAGGCAAGCTAACATTACTTTATCAGTTAGCTAGTTCAGTTAGCTAACATAACAGCTACATTTATTGAATGTAAAGCTAACATTAGTTCTGTCAGTTTGCTAACATTAATTAACAGTTAGATCTAACATTTATTGGATGTAAATATTGAAGCTAACGCTAGTTCTGTCAGTTTGCTAACATTAATTAACAGTTAGATCTAGCAGTTTTTGAAAGTAAATATTGAAGCTAACGTTAGTTTATTTCTGTCAGTTTGCTAACATTACGTAACAGTTGTATTATTTATTATATAAACACTTATAACTAGTTACAACTAGCCTGCGCTTGAACTTATAACAAGCTGGAGCAGCCAGCTCCTGTGTTGGTGCATGGGAACTTTGTCATGTTAATGGAGGTCTTTCCCAAACTGGTGCAGCAAAGTTGGAATTACACTAATTGTCTGAAATGTTATTGTACACTGCGGAATTTAGATTTCTCTTTGTTTGAACCAAAGGGAAACGCTGGGGAAACCCCCTCATACACTTACTGAGTTAAGTGTAGCGCTGGCTCATATGACTCATTGCAGTCTTTTTGTTATTTTTCCCAAAAAGCATCTCGGTTGTTTAATGAACTCTGACTGACGTGACATCTTCCCTCCTGAGCTAAACTACAACTGACAATTTTCCATGGCAGTGATAATGTTTTTCTTTTTTTCCGCCTTTTATTTTAATCATTAGAATTCCTGAAGCCGAACATGTGTGTGCAGATATCTTCAGATAATTGCAGGGAGTGTCGAGTCTTGCCGGGCAGACTGATGTCTAAGAAAGTTTATGACACTTGTAATGTTATGGGCCCGGCAGGACATAACTCGCAGGTTTAATGAGCACCCACCTGTGTCTGAAGTCACTTGTATTCTGTAGCCCTGTATCCTCGATTGTGTTTTGCTCCAGATCATTTGCACAGTGTTCTCATTTAAAATCTTAAACCTCAAATCTGACGGAGGATTGACTGTGAAGAGAAAAAGAAATACAGTTATTCCTGCAGCTTTAGGAGGTGGATGTATTGTAATGTGAAGTACAAAAGGATTTTCCCAACAGTCAACACTTCCAGGGTGAAGTTTGACAAGTTCACTGTTGGAGCAAACAACACAAGACAAACTAAACTACAGATGTGAGGGGAAGCCATTTTGGAGAAGAAAAATGACCTCGGTTTGAGCTCGTGTGGCCAGCAGCCACAGTCAACAACTCAAGCAACAACACACTGAGACAACAAACACCACAAAACAACACAACATTACCTTCCTACAGTTTAGAACATTGAAGACGGAAACACAAACAGGACGGGAAGATTAAAACTTTGGTTAAATTTTGTGTGTGACCGGGTCTATGGAAGCAAAGAAAAAACAATTTAAATTTCATTTTAAAAAATGTACTTTTTAAGGCATCACAAAGAAAACTAAAATGTCCAATCTCACAACATTGAATGGTTTCAAGATGTGCAGATTGAACTGGTCATTTTCAGATCTAAAAAAAAAAAAAAAAAGTTCATTAGCTCATATTGGATTATTGTTGGAAATTCTGACGAACATTATTGATGGAAAATTCAAACTTCATCTGGGCTACGAAGAAGAAGCAATCAAGTCTTAGTTGCATCAATTAGACCTTCGTCCAATTAGGTTACATCTAAATAACTTCATTTTTTGACTTTACTTAAATTTTAAGATCCAAGAGTGACTAGTTCAATTTAAATAATTTAATATTGTTTTTTTAAATATTGGACGATTAAATGTTCTGTTTCAATTTTGATTACAAAACATGAAAGGTGAAGTACATTAATTTAAACTGATTGAAATTTAAATGATCATGGCCTTTCTTTGCTTCCATACGGGTCCTTTTATCAGATAACCAACCTGTTTTTGGTGGTTTCTATCCAAAAGACAAATCCTTTTTAATTCCGTAAATCCCCAGCCACTTAGTAAAAACGTAAACTACAACATGGACCGGCTGACATCCAGCACGCTGTCCATGACCTCAATCCAACACATGATGTTGAATTGACAAACAACAAAAACACACAAATCTGATGAAACTCTCCAGTATTGATTATACAATGGGTAAAGATCCGATTGAATACTTATTGACTCCATTGCAAACCTCTTAAAAGAATACACGCTGTCAGTGAAGACATGTGTACGTCTTTTTTCTGTTCACGTTTCCCCCAAAAATCTGCACCAGAAGTTCTTAAACTACTTCAGCTCCAGACCCTCATTTTACAAGGATTTAATAACTGTATGTTTCTTTTTGCAACAGTTAATAATCCTTTGAGGATCTGGACTTTAATAATTCAAGAACTGCTGGTCTTGGTGACGTTAACCAACAAACAAGATAAAAGTGCACACAGGTTAAAGTTTACTGGTGATCACGAACATGGAGGATATCATGCAGCACGTGTACATGAAAAGTTGTTTACAACAACTTAGGGCAACGGACAAAAAGGTTCAATGTACACAAGGGACGACAGATTATTATTTTTAAAATATTTTAAAATGATTTTCTTCAGGTTGGGGTTGAGAACAAGATCATAAACTAATACAGGTAAAAGGTCACGAAACTGAAAATCTATCTCGCTATAATGCATCGATGTTTTTATTCTTACTTATTAGCTACGACTCGCTTGAATTTTAATCTTGATAAACGCTTTAAATGAACAGAATCAATAACAATGCATCGATATTACACTGCATCCGAACCAAAACCAAATGATTTAAACACATTACAGTGGAAAACTAAAAATAGCAGTTCTACATTTTAATAACGTACAACGTGACAGACATTGTAAAACCTAATGACGCTAATATCAATACTCAAAACAGGAACATGCACTGGTCTAAACTGGAGTATCTTCATGTAACAAACAGTGAGTCTCACTCTTAATCTCTTTATGCAGGAGGAACGTTAATCTAACGATAATCTGAGCTCATTTTAAGAAACTGCACAGATTCTCCTGAAGCTCTTTAGAAACACATCATGTAAAGTACAATTACATAAAGACTAAATAAATTAAACAATATATGATCTAGCTAGAAGTCAAGGATTACAGTAAATAAGCGTTTTCTTTCTAGACCGCCAACCAGTTAGTGTGGGAGTGAAGAATATCATTATAAAATATTGTCGTAAAGCCAAGACTCAGGGTCAGCTGACCCGGTCGAGGCTTGACCGTGGGTGGGAGGGGGGAAGGGGGGGGGGGGTGCAGGACGTCAAAAAATGGAGGAACCACCAACCTGGTGAGTCAATTCAAGGGCCGCGGCTGCTGCTTCTGTTTCCAAATGGACCAAAACTACCCAAAAAAAACTCCATCTCTTGCACCACATGGACACACACACTTGTACAAACACACGCACACACACACACACACACACCGTGTCCACACTCACATTTGGAGCTTTTTCTTTGAAGCTCTCGGCCTCCCGGGCTCTGCTCTAGACTGCTTTTATTTTGTACTTTTTTTCACCTGGAAAGTGACAGTTCAGAGCAGAGGACTTCCTGTTGGGAGACTTTTTTTTTTCTCTTTCCCAACACGTCAAAGTATTCCACACGGTACAACATATATGACCCCATTACGACGCCATGACTTCTTAAAGGGGGGGGGGGGGGGAGGTCAGAAGCTCTCCTGCTCTCCTGGAAGCAGAGAAATAAATATTCTTCTGGTGACTGGATGAGTTTTTTTTTTTACTGCACTTTTCTTTTCTTTCTTTTTTTTTTTTTTTAATTCTGAGAGAAAATCCAGAAGCACAGAGGTTTCTCCTCTCCTAACCTCTGGAAAATAATGTGAAACTCATATTTTGTCTTTCGGTTCCATCAGGAGAAAAGGACGTAGGGAGGAAACTTGGCCATGTGCCGTCTGGGTCTTTTTTTTTTTTTTTTTTTTTGGGTTTTTTGAAACTGGAGAAACGTAGGCTTCAGTAATAGGAGATTTTAAGCAAGGGCCCCTCCTGGTGTACGACAGGCCCAACTACAGCTGTCTGAGGATGGGAAGGAGCCCCATGCATTTCAGCTCTATCGCCTCACACACATCTTCTTCTGGTGTTCTTTTCTTTAACGTACATTACTGTCAAGACTAATACATGTCATTTCATGGCATAAAATGCAGCTTGAGGGTTTTTTTTTAAGGTAGAAAATAAACATTTTTAAGCTTTTCTAACGATGTATAAGAATTGTAGCTGGAGGACATATTCTATTACACTTTTAGGCTCAGCATCACCGCTCTAAGCAGCTACACTCGTGGCTAAATACCACTTCCGACCGGCTACTGGTTTTGACAAAAAGAAGAAGCTCAAATCCATAAATTTAAACCAGACATTTGAAGCTGAGACTGTTTTTCTCTTCAAGAGAAAATCTTCCGAATTCCTGATGGGAACTGGAATTATTGGAGTCGGGGGAAAAAAAAAACATCAATCAAAAGTAAAACTGAGGCTAAAATCAGTTCAAACAAACACACACATTTTCTTTCTCTGTGTGATTTTTTTTATTCAGACTAAATATGCAGAAAAGGCAGAGGTGAGAAGAGTTTAAGTGAGATGTGTTGGATCACAGAGAGGAGGAGGAGGAGGAGGAAGAGCGGCTTTACCTTGATCCTGGGCGTGAGAGGAGGACAGCAGCACTGCCAGGAGGGCAGCCGCCACCAGAATCATCCTGCTCTTCATCTTCAGCTCCTCTGGCTCAGCAACACATGAATGAAGCTGCGAGAGGAACGAAGAAGACCTTTTAACATCAGCCCGCAGCAGCCTCAGGACTTCACAAGAGCAACGAATGTGAAGGTCAGACCTCCATCGCCTGCCTCATGTTAATCTATCAGCATTTAAATACACTTCTAGTATCAATCAGTTGCTTAAAATCCACTGAAAAATGCAGCTTTCAAGGCAGAAATAGTTATCAAACTCATATTTCCATGATCCCTGGACTCGTAAAAACTGCCCCCAGACAGCCAAAAATGTATAACATGACAGACTTTATATGTATGAATGAATAAAGTCCAAGAATCCAGAATTTAACAGCTTTAAACAACTAATAAAGTCGATTTAACATCATGGACAAACTGTTAGAATAAAGGCGAACTCTCTGTGTTAGATTCCGTTTTTCCTTCTTAAAGCATCTTATAGTGCAAAGCATCCAATTTAGTATCTAATATCTCTGCTGATGAGATATTCCCGCTCTGACAGAGAGAAAGTCTTTGCCCGGTTCAGAATACCCGAGCATCAAATCCTAGCGCCGTGCGCAATTACGCACCACACAGCCAAGAAATAGTCCACGCGCTTCTCGAAATATTCCGATTGAAATTGGATGGTAACTGGAATATTAGAGATAGTAAAGTCTGGACATAACACAGCCTTTAAAATTGCAGAAAATAATTTAATCTACGCGTCATAAAATCACCTGGAACTATAATTCACCTGAAAAAAAAAAAGTCATGCAGGACTGACCTATAGAGGAGACTGTCGAAGTGCTTTGGTTTGGTTTCAAGAAATCAAAAATGGAAAAGGTGTAAGTCTCTGTTGTAGACCCTCAACCTGAGGAACGGGAGAGAGAGGTGATCCGGTGTTGAAGTCGGAGAGCTCAGCGGGTTTTTGGTTCCCAGACGCGTCGGCGAGCCTCTTTCCAAATGGGAAGACTCTCCACACAATCTGGTACTTAACAGGGGGGCTGCTCCCAGCTCTGCCTGCCCCGCCGCGAGCTCTTACGACATCCAGCCGGGCCAAAAAAAAAAATGATGCGTAACCTCTAAAAGTGCTTGCAGACACACACGCAGGGACGGACACACACACACACACACACTCGGAAACTTTTACATAGTTTTCTGCATTCCTTTCCAGTGATGGAGGGCTTCTGTGCGTCTCGGCCACAAGGAGACAGCACCGCAGATCTGATTTTCTGGGAAGAGGGGGATCAGCGGGGGGAAACTGACTGAGGCTTTTACCCCCTTTTTCATTTCGTGAATCAAAGGGAAAATATTACACAGTCTGGTAAACTAAACCCCCAAGTCAGTCTTTCCCCTTTAATGAATCATTCCACTTCTCAGGGACGGAGCAGAGGTTTCTGGGGCCCTCAGCAGGATCTGATTAAGAAGCAACAGTTACACAAAGTACAATTAAAGACGATTAAAATGACTGGAAGAAAATCATTCTTTCCCAAATCCTTACCAGTACATTCTGTACACAGTTCAAGAGAATGGGGAAATACAGAAAGTAAGGAATGTTGGATATAAAGTTCCCGGAAATCTAACATTTTAGTGTCAAAGGTCACAGTCCAAACTTTGTAATCGCTCCCAAACGGTGATGTGGGTCTTCCAGTATTTATTCGTCCCACTCGTTGAGAGCGTCTCTAATCCCAAAATGTGTCGGAGTTCCCACCAAATGTTGACAGAAAAACCTCCAAAATGTGTCGGTTGTCATCATCCGAAATGTGTTAAAGCGCGTGAAAATCCCCAAACTGGGTACAGCAGCCCCAGAACCTGTTAGTTATGACAGCACCCTGAAAATGTGTTGATTGTTTCTATCCCAGAGCTAGTTACAGCGCCCCCATAGTCCCAAACATGGTACTGCAGCCAATACTTGTGTCACATAAATCCACAGATTTGGTGGATAATTCTTCCATTTCCCCAAAATGTCCTTTTTTTTTTTTTTACAATCATTCAATTTGTGTTAGTGCCCCCAAATACCAGAAATGGTAACATCTTATAGTGTGAACCAAACATTTTTAAAACAAGTAAAAATGGCAAATTTGGTTGAAGCTTCCCCCAAATCTGTTATAAATCAAAACGTAATATTTGGTTCCAACTTTATTATGACGCAGCCAACATTTACTCAGCACAATCTCAAAACTTGTGTTAGTGTCTGAACATCTTTAATAGTTATAATCTCAAAACTCACCCCACTATAATCACAATTCTTAGTAGAGTGCTTACAAAATGTGCCAGTTATTTATCAAAATCCCCAAATTCACTGTAGCTCCCCTTAAAGTCTGTAACTAGTCATCATCCAAAACTTAAAACTCAGAATTTGTGCCTCAAAATGACAAAAGCAGCCCAAAAAAAATTAGTGATCAAATGTGTTAAAGAGCCACAAAAAATATTGCTTTTTGTCATAATGTCAAAATGTGTAATACCACAATTTGTCCCAGAACCAGAAAGTTTGAATAGTTAAATGAGGCCGAGGGAACCTCAGAACTGTTGATTATCGATAAAACTTCACATAAATGTTATTTATTTAGTTGTCTTAAAAAGCTTCTGAGAACAGAGAAGTGTTGGTTTTTATTCCGGAGTAGAAAGAAGAGCTGCAGCTCATCTGGTGACTCTTAAAGTGTTTAATTATCTGAGCTGGGTGTGTTCTGATAGCAGAACAGGCCCGGGGCCGTCTCCCTCTGCACTCTGAGATGCATTAAAACACAAGAATCAGACACAAAACTACACCAACATGAAGCATTTGTTGAATTAATCCACTCATATTTTATGTTGGAGTTTGTGCACAAAGTTCATAAACACGTGATGATATATGGACAGGCTTAGTAGTTGAAAGACATTAATCACTGAACTCTAAATATGAACATTTCATTCTGAGAGTAATTTCTTTGTAAACGTCGCCCTCTAGTGATGGAAACTGAACATTTATACAGGAAACGTTAAGTGTGGTTTCCTGCTTTTGTTCAAAGATTATAAAAAATGGTCAAATAAACACCAACATGTGTATTTTGTGTTTTCTTTCCACGAGTCTGAAAGAAAATGTGCAATAGAAGCAAAAACTCAACATTTAGCAGAGCGTGAAAAACCTGTTTGTCTGTTGAGTCTCACCTTAAAAAAAGATGTCAAAGTCAGGATATTGGCTCTAAAAATAAGAATCAGCATTAAAACATGTAGTTTGTGAACTCTGGATAATCAGCATAGATTTTCACCTTATTAGCCCCAACAGTTTTCATAGGGACTATTTCTTCGGTGGAAAGTAGTTCCAGTGGAAACTTGTTGTCTTCTGATGTTTGTCCAAATTTAAAAGTAATTCTCAGTGCTGTGAGAACAAACTAGATTTATATTCACCAACATTGTATTGAAGTTGAGACAAATTCCCTTAAAACTTAAAGGAACGAGGAAATACTGCAGTTCAGAGCTCTTAATGTTCATACTTGTGTATTATTTCTATTTGCTGTACAGTTTTTATTGGAGACTCTTTGTACTCAGATTAGTTGACAATCATTTGACATTTTTGTATTAAACTTAATAAAGTTGTGTGTCCATGCAGCAGTGTAGTTACGCTACAAACTACATTAAAAACACGATATGTAAACAAATCCAAGAAGAAAAAGCATCCACACGTTCTTGTCATGAGAGGCATTTTTTATTGATCCTCAGGTCACCAGAGAGCACAAGAAATAAATATTGATCCCATGAACATGAAACAATATCCCATCATGAAAAGGAAACACGGACCGGCAGACGGAGAATTAATCTTTTTTTTTCTTTACACAATATATAGCGACTGACCGGGGTTTTGTTTGTTAAAGAGGTAAATGGCCGTAGCAGTAAAGTCACTATTTCTTCTGAGGGAACGCCACCTTCACCAGCTCAAACACAGTATATCCAGCTCCTGAAAGCAAAGCAAGTCGGGTTAGAAGGTCGGCAGGTTCCACAGCTTCGTTTAAAAAGGTCGGTCAATTATTTTACATCTTTAAAAAATAAAAAAAACTTTTAAAAACGCTTGTTTACAAATAAGCATAATTTCTTTTTTTTTTTGTTTAATATACATTTAAAAATAGCACCTTAAGTGAGATAAAAAGATATGTTTCATTAAAAATATACATTTTCTTTCTAAAGTATAATCTTGACGGACTTTGTGGTGTTTTTTTCTTTCTGAGTCGATAGATTTCTGTACTGATCACGTTCCACAGAATGAGGCTTATTGAAAGTTATGATTTGCACATTACACGATGTGATCTGCATCAGGAGGTCACAGAGTCTAAAACAGACGACTTCTTTCCCCGAGAGTTTAAAATCCTCGATCCTTACTTTATAATAAAAGAAACTTTAAAACATGGGAAAATGCAAACACTGCAGCCAAACACGTGCTGGATATTCTGCATCAGATTCTCAGCTGCATAGTGAAACTCACTTCATGCAGAGCTCATCTAAAAACACACGTCCTGCGCCTTTAATTGCAGTGTTTGTCGTGTGGACGCCGTATCGCCTCCTGAGCAGCGCTGAAATTAACTTCCAGCCACTCGTCCCCAACACGAGTCGCTAAGTTATAGTTCATTGAGCTCATCAGTCACTTTCACCTGCAGTGCAGAGGTTTCTAGCTCATGAGCTCAACTTTTAGAGAAATCATAAAAAGTGAACAATTCTGCAGGACGAGACGCTGGCGAGTTTTAAGCAAAGAAAGGTTTTTATTCTCACCTAAGATGGTGAGGCCCATCGTTAGTCTGTACAACAAGGTGTCGGTGCCGCCGCCTTTTAGATGGATGGGCATCCCATTGTCCTCCTGCAGGAGAGAAACATGGCGGGTGAGTGACATGTGGTATTTAATAAGCAGTGTTAGGACGACAGACGCACCTGCAGAGACTGAACTGTTCTTCATTTAGATTTCTCCCTTTTACATGTTAAAATAAAAGTTGCATCACTACATATCAGTTACAGGCTTTTCTTAAACTAATTCTACAGTATGTATGTTTTAATATATGTATTATTAGAGATTTTAAACAATCTGTTAAAAAAGGAGTTACCACTAAACTCTAAAATTTTTACTGACACTTCTGTAAACATGCTTTACAACTGCATTTTAAAATACTCCCAGAATTGAAATGTTACTGACAATAAAAGAATAAATGTGCACTCGTGACTTGAGTACACGTCCTGTTTATTTAAAACTAATTGTAAGTGCTATAGCACTGGACAACACAACTAGGCCGAGCTTTAGAGACGTTAAATGAACCGTCTGTATAGTGTCGAGGTGCTGCAGCTCATCATGCCGGCTGCATTCAATCACTGCAGGTTATAAAAAGCATATTCCAGCAGTCACCCGGAGCGCCGCAGAACAAACCAGCCATAAAACTAGTTTGTTTAGTCTACAAGACACTTTGGTAGCTGGTTAAATCATCTAGAAAACTTCTTTACACAAGCAGCGCTGACGTTTTCCTGCTCGAGCTGTGAAAGCAGCTTCAGAAACTACGATCTACTGCAAAGCTTTGTGAAAATGACTAGTGAAGAGCGTAATAAGTGTTGCATGTGTGCAGAGACACTGCAGGACAAACAGTACAACATGCAGGATTAGTACTCCACACAGGTTGTTTTCACATACTGGACACTTATCTTTGGAGCTAAAACTGAGTTCAGGGCTTCATGAGAAGAACCACTGCTAAAGAAATGAAAACATGCAGCATGTGTAATACACAATCATGTATATTTCTGCAGTTCTTATACTTTCTCCCAGCAGCTTCACACCACTTATTGTCTAGAGAACAAACACAAACAAGTAAGCAATAAATAGTGAAAGGTAGAAGAAACAGTTGTATGTTAAGTCCCAAGTTCAAGGTTTGACGCATTACTTTGCTGCCAGTAAAGAATTTGCTACTTGACCTCGACAAAGGAAAGAGTCATGTCTGCTTTTAGCCTTTTAAGATTCTTAGTTTGTGTTCTTATTTATTCCCTTTGGTTTTGAAGGCCTTTCAAGGCAACTTTGAAGTCCTTTATTTGGATCTTCAGGGGTTACAGGGGGCGAGATTTCCCATAACTCTTACGTCCATGAGGCTTTTGTGGAAACGGTGTACAGTTACTGAAGTTTGATCTTGAAAAATGTGAGTTTACAAATGCTTTGGTGAAAGCCGCACAGTGTAGAAATAACAAAGAAAAACTCTGTTTTTAGCATCATAACCTCACATGTAAATCAACTTTGTACTTAGGGTATTGTTACACTGCCTTCCTTCTTATTTTTACTCGTTATCAAGCAGCGCTTTGAGTCTTTAGATACGTTTTTGTGATTTCACAGACATCTGCCGTTTGTCTCTTCTCATTCTGTGAGTTTGCATGAACATATTTTGTCAGCCTGTGGCAGCTCTGGCTCGCAGTCGGTGCAAAGTCTGGATTTAAACATTGATTACATCCTGGACAAACAGCAGCAGCTGTGAGATCACAAAACACATCTGAAGAAGTCACCCATTACAAAAACAGTAATATGACTTAAAATCAGTGTCATCATATTTATTAGGATGTCTTCTGATATCATGTATAAAACATCTAATTTGCTTATTGCTTGTTTTAATTACAACTTGCCAACAATAATTTAACAAACAAATATAACAAACCCGAAGACCGAAAGCGTAACTTCATATTACCACAATACGACTCCAGAGATTAACAACGTTAAATTAAATAAATTACTAATACCACGTCGTAAAATACTGTTAGAAAATGTACCCTGTCAATGTTATACACTTTTATATATATACATAGAGTTGTACAAATTAAAATTAGAATAATTTAAAAAAGGAAAAGCAGCAAATCATCATCTTTGTGAAGCTGGAACCATGAAATGTTTTTACATGAAAAATTACTTCAACCATCAAAATAGTTGCTCAAAAAAAAAGGGATTTCTGCAATATGAAGAATTACTCGTAAAATGGTTTTTCAAAATGAATTAGAAGCAGATTCATTTAAGATGTTAACGTTTTATAAAGTGTAGCCAATTACAAAACTGACTTAAATTTGTTTTGAAACCAGAGTTCCCTTGATTTTTAAGTCCTTTTAATTTCGTCTCCGTTCGTGTTTGTTTGTAACTGTGTTAATATTCATGAGACTGACCCGCCTTGACCAGTACAAGTACCTCACATGTAGTACAAGTACCACACATGTAGTACAAGTACCACACATGTAGTACAAGTACCACACATCTAGTACAAGTACCACACATCTAGTACA
>CALSBV010010278.1:0-20183 GCA_943590825.1 Bovichtus diacanthus
GGGGGGGGTGTATGCGTGTCAGGAGGGCAGTATGTGTGGGTGGGTGCGGGGGACTCACTGTGGTGCCAGGAGGCTCAGAGGTGGGACACACACTCTCTCAGGCACGCAGTCACACACCATCTGGCTCTGAGGGTCAGCGGGTGGGTAAGACCACCTTCAAGCGTGAGCTTTAGTGACACATTTCACACACACACACACTCAGCGCGGGTTCTGAAGGTCACCCAGTGGATTACAGCACCTTGCGTTACCTCGGCTTTGTTTCTTTCACACACACATACACACACTTACAATAACCAGTATTTCCTGGTGGAATGCACAGCGCTCCCCTAGTTCCCACCACTATATTATATCTAGCTGCTGATCACTAGAGGATGAATGCACGTATGATTAAAGCAAGAAATGTCAATTAACTTAAGTAGGAATAACCTAAATTCCCTAAATTTTTTAAGAAATACAATGTTTTTTCTACCTTTTTTATGTTTCTTAATACAGTATTAATAAATAAGTACACTGAAAAGACTAAACGACTCTCTTTTCATCATTATTATCAATATTTTATTATTTTTTATCGAACACGTTATAAGGAATACAAGAGCAGAGCTGGTTTGGAGCCAGAAGTAAGCAAGGGCCCTGTAATTCTGAGCTACACTTTAATCTGTGACACTGCTGCTGTTTCTGAGAAAATGAAGGAGAGATCACAGTGAGGACGGATGAAAGGCCAAAAAAACGGGGAAATCACCTCCTAAAAGACAAGCTTTAGCTTCAGCCCGCACACAGAGAGCACCACACATGCATCAGGTCCTAAATGCCACTAAATCAGCCATGTTCTATTTTTATTTTCTTTAAATAACAATATTACAAGCACCTCTGGAGTGTTGTGGCTGCTACTGCTAGCTCTGCCGCTAATGCTACCTATAGGCCGATATATTACCTTATAATATGACCTGTGTGACCTCGTCATGGAGCTGATTCTCTTCACTCCCAACATTTCATTTCCTTGTGTCAATGTTGGTGTGTAAGCTGAGAGGAAGCTGCACGGTCGTCTCGTACGTAAGTCTTGATTGTGGCTCATTTGATTTGTATATTTTCTCAAAGTACAATTGATTACCAAATGCGGGGAGATTGAAGCCACCAGGGTCAAAGTGGCACTTAAGTGATAAAACTAATGAAATATGTTTCTCCTGTTTGTGACTGGTCTGAGTGCACAGACCGACAAAGTCCGTAGCAGCCATTTGTTGAATATGTTGACATTTGGGTTGTGTATGCACAATGTTCTGAGAGTAATGCAGCCCTGGATACAGCAGTGGATTAAAAGATGTGAAACATGTAATACAAGCTGACACATATTTTCTCATTTTCGTGGTTTTAAAGACAATCTCAAAATCCAAACTGTCGTTAAAACCTTCGGATTTGGAGACATTTGGATTTGGAAGTCATTTTTTTTGCTGAAAAGCAGGCAGATAAGGTAGAGGGTGTATGTAACGACACACACACACACACACACACACACACACACTGCAGTGGCGCTGTGCTGCCTCATTAAGGCCTCAGACGCGATAGCAGTGAGCAGACCCAACCAAATGATCCTGATGGGCACTGATCCAACCAGACAGGCTGCTCTCAGCACCACTGCGGATTAATAGCACACACACACACACACACACACACGCACGTATAGAAGCACACACTTCCCAAGGAGTCGCTGCGACACTAGATTGTGTAGTTATAAGTGTGTGAGAGCGCACATACACACCCGGGGGAAATCTGACACACGCTCAGCAACGAGCAGATTCCACGAGAACATTAGTGGTTCTGACACACACAGGGGATTCTGCACACACACACACACACACACACACACACACCCTGTTTGACACTACCTGCTTTAGTGTATGCACGGTGGGTTATGAATCACATTATATGAAAATGTATTATTATTATTATTATTAGCCCATGTTTTCGGTTTGGTTTGTTGGTTTCAGAACTACTTGCTCGATTTTCCTGATCCCCATCACGTGGCGGATGAACCCATTATGTTTTCCTTGGTGGTGGTTTGTGCTCTTCTAGTATCATTTTTCTTTTTAGCTGTTCAACCTCATGTTAAAAAGTACAAGTAAAACCTGTCAATCAAAGTGCATCCATTGCAGAAATGTGTGGGTTCTGTCCACTAATGATGCTTCCGGTCCAATGGGACTTTTTTTTTTGTTTCGGGACTATTTTGCAGCACATTTCTCAGACGAAGTTGCTCTGGAGGCAGAAATAATCCGACTGGTGAGTTAAATCTCACAGGAGAATGAAGCTCAATGAAAAAGACAAGGAGGAGGTAAAGGAGCTAATTTAATGAAGCTCTGGGCTTTTGCCAACTGAAAGAAATTGGTTATTCTGCTTCACACACACGTTTGTGAGGCACATTATAGCCAATCAGTGTCAGACCTTAAAACCTCGTCGCTAGCGCAGACAGATAACTTCAGTTTGACCCCATCAAACCAATCCTATTATTTAGTCTAGATGACCAACATTCAAATGTACTTTCTAGTCTAAAAACTAAAGCTAATGAGTTCTTTGTTTTTCAACTAGAGCTGCTCTTCATTTCTCTAAATTCAGAGAATGTATCTGGTTTATTTAACATTCTCCTCATGTTTCATTTAGTCGTCAACAAATGAGAAAAGACTTCTTTAAGTTTCACAATAACGTCTCTCAATTTGAAGTTCTTTCAGTTTCAAAATGTGTCAAAACAAAACATCGGAGATTCATCACACTGGTGAGGAGAAATTACTACACATTTTGAATCCCTCAAACACATCAGCAAGTAAACATTCACAGAGCATGTCAACCTTCACTTACAATCACTTTCCCAAAGTGAGGAATGCAAAAAATGCAGCTGCTCACTTCACTCAGCCAGACAAAGCAGACACACACACACACACACACACACACACACTCACACACACATCCATCAAACATAGCCTGTGATCATAACTGCTCCAGCAGATGACACAAGTGGTTGAAGTACTTTCAGCTTTGCCATAATTGTGATTTCACTTTTAAATTTAGGCTGTCAAAACAGCTGCTCGCACAAAAACACTTAACTCACACACACACACACACACACACATCTCTCAGGTGTACTCAGTGCTGTCTGTGTCTGGCGGGCCAGAAATCCCCACCATCAACTAGTAATTGAAGACAGTTAGAGGGGGAGAATAAAAAGGGGAAAGTGAGAAGCTGCTTTGGGGTTCATCTGCCTGTATAACTCAAAGACACTACTTGTGTTAAAGTTTAGATTTCTTATGGCCAAAAGTGGAGGCAAAGATCAGGGAGGATGATAAAGGATAAAATGATCAGATGATGATGAGAGAGAACAGGATACAAAGAAAACCACAGAGCCCACACGCATCTTTTCTTGATGTTTTCTTTTACTGTTGCAGACCTTTCGTCCGTGTTGTTCCAATTTAAAACCTCCGCTTCCTTCTGGACTGCGGCTTTTGTCATGAAACTATCCACCTCAGATCCACCTACAGCTGCGAAGATGCTCCAAAACACCCTGACGGTGTCACCAGTGCAGTGACAAGAACGTGAACCATCACCGGCCTCCCACAAACTCACACAAGCGTGTTTGGCGGTCGCAGACTTCACCTCTCGCCCTCTTAGTTTCAGTAGGTAATCTACTCTTTATAGGTGACCATGTGTATTATCAACAACGGGTTCATCTGCAGATACAAAGCCAGTCAAAGCCGTTTTGGGGAAATGATTAAATGAGCCTTGTTGTTTTGTTTGTTTTAATGTCTGTACCCATGACTCTCTGTTAAAGTACCGTAAACCTTTTCCTGTTAAATTCTGCTAAAATATGTTCCCTAGGAAAAAGTACAAATTTCACATCTGCTACAATGGAACAGCGGAAAACGTACTGCAAGTCATAATGCGAATTTGTCCTCCAAGTTTAACATTAAAACAGGATTTAAATGCCTCTGAAGTTCAAAGACCTCGTACAAATCCTGATTGGAGAACAAAGGCGTTTCAACAGCAGCACTCGGCTCAATGGCAAAGCTACTGAAGAACATTCGAGCCCACATTCATTCCAGACACAAAGCAGAGCAAACGTCTGTCAGCCAGTCTCACACACACACACACACACACACACACCAGCAGTACATGACAGACGGTGTGATTTTGGGTTGCCAGGGAAACATGGGAAATCACCTTGTTATCAAAGAGGCAACAGTTGTCATTAACATAGCCCCGAAATCACAGAGAACAAACACAATCAAACGCACTCAAAAATGTCCAAATCCATAAAAAAAAAACGAAATCTGGAATTTATATTTTCTTGAATAAATATGCCACAACTTTTCATCTGATGCCAACCGTAGCTAAAGATAGAAAAACGTGTGCTGCTCTGGACAAACACATCAACTCAAGATGTCCGGTCACAGCTGGCAGACAGGAGGCATTATGAGCCGTTTTTTTTTTTAAATGTTCAAATATGTACTGGTGCGCGTACATACGTCTATAACCTGTGTCTCTCCCTGACACATGGGCTGTGTTTTGACCTATAAAGGCTTTTTGGTGGCTGAGATCTATGGAAATATTGTGCTTGTGCCTATTTCAAGCAGAACCTTGTAGTTTATTCTATTTATGGTGCTACATTGTGTTAGTCCACAAATATAATGAAATCCTTTCTAAACCGCAGCCTCCCGCTCCAGGCTGCCTCCATCCATCCTGCTTGAGGTCGCAGGTAGTCGGCCAAGTGCAGGAAGATTAGAGCGTTTGAAGTAATAGGCTGTCCTGACCAAACAAACTTTCATTTCCCTCTGTTTTGGCTCAGCTTTTCTTCTCCTTCCACCCCTACTTTCCTTCCCTCCTTCCACTCCTCCCCTCTTCTTGTAGCCAACGTGTCAAGGGGAAAAAACAAAGCTGTTTAAACTCTGAGCAGCATGAAAAGCTGGAGGGAGGGAGGGATAAAGGTACAGAGGGGCGGGTGAAGGAGAGACAAAGGTTAGAGGAACAATTAGAAAGAGACAGAGCTTTGTTTATAGTCACTGTGTGTTCGATAAACAGTTTTCTTTGAGTGGAGAAAACTGTTTACGGATAACGAAAGCAAAGCCTCCCGTCTGGAGCTGTGTTTGGTGACATCCCATGAAGTGGACGTGTGGAATTTGTGGAGAAAAGAAGTGCAAAACAGTGCATCATGCTGCAAAAGTGCGAAACCAAGAAATTGAGCCAATCGCTCAATAGCTCTGTTAAGTTAAAGCCCTTGTTCTCTGGTGACCGTCATTAACGTCCAGTTCCACAAATGTGAAAAGTGGATTTGCCGTGATGCGACTGTAGATGTCAGCCTGACAAATCTGAAAAAGCGAAGGTGCTACGACACAATACACTTTTATCACCATTATGGTCATTGATTCTGTGGCAATTTTATAGAAAATGGGAGTCGAGCGTAAGATTTAAAATTACTGTATTGCTGCGTAACCTTCCAAAAAACACGGCCGCAATAAAAAAAATGAAAAAAACATCTTGACTAATCCACTGAATTATCTTGTTTTTCAATATTTCCACTTCTCCCTTGAGTCTCTCAGCGAGAGGGTTACGTCATCGTTACACATAATGTATGCCACATAAAATCATCCCTCAGCATCTTGGACCTTAACATGAATGTATACGACAAAGGGAAAATAAATGGGAATGAAAAATGGTGAGGAGGGGGGAGAAGACAGATAGAAACAGGGGGAGTAGGGTGGGGCAATTGGACGAATACATGGACGATATGTGGCGTATATTTACAGAGAGAGAGCAGGGAAATACTCAAATAAACTCAGATTATTTCACATGTAATGCTAACAAGACAAGCAATGAAGCTGCACTGATGAACAAGTACAGTACGTCCACGCGTGGAGGGGACACGGTGAACCTGGAGGACAGGTCACACACACTCAGTGTCTCTGACAGGACGGATGAAGCTAATGCTCTTTAAACATCAGCCAAGTCACACACACGGACACACGCCGTCTCTTTGCTTTTAGCTCTTAAAAAAGATTAATAGGACTTGTCTTTTTGACTTGAAGTTTGTACCTTCATTTGCTCTCGGCAGTGTAAACATGTGGAACTTGTATTATCTGTGTTATCTACTATCTGTTCTGGTGCTTTGAACTTGGAAAGAGGCTTTTCTTCATTTAGCTGCGGCTGTAAAACTGTTACTGAAAAGCTTTAGATCCATCTTTAAGTGCCGCCCTCTGAGTATGTTGGGGTCAGAAGACAAAATACCAAAAAAAGGAAGCGTCGCAAAACCAAACCTGACAGAAAATCTGAACTCTTTTTGCTCAGAGCTTTGAGTAATGACTTGTAAACTGTGAAGTAACGTCTCTTCCCAGAAGCAGTGTCTCTTTTTCACAGGACAGTCCACAGACTCGCTTGTGAAAAGTTTTTATTGGAACTATTTCTTCTGTAGAAAGAAGTTCCAATGAAAACACTTTAAACGGTAGTTTCCCTTTTAATTTCGATTCCCCTTTACTCCAGATGTCCTCCTAATTTGTGCAGCAATACAAGGATGCGTCAGCCGTCACTCCCCCTGACGGACACCTGGTTTCCGCCACAGACTGTGATTAATCATAAGGCCTTCAAGCAGCGCTGATACGCCTCATATGGCAGAGAAATAGGCACACGGTCCCTTTATCTGTGTAAATGAAACCACAAGGCCATTTACGGCAAGGCGCTGCAGCCAGCTTGGCTAACGTGACTACTCCCGAACAGATTAAATAAGCAGCCTGCAGCCTCCCTCCTGCGACCGCAGCACACCCGCTCCAAATAATAAAAAAAAGACAACAGTATAGGGCTTCTCCACATGTGTTATCACTTAAATATGAATTGCCATTTTGGCTGAATACCATTATATATCTCCTCCAAAACCAGGCAAAAAATATGACTGAAAAAACACGAGAGATAGAGAAGATGACGTGGAAAAGAAGATTTGTGTGTGAGGGAAACTTGTACTACTATCTTTGTGAGGACCAGTTCCAGACTTTTGAGGACATTTTTGACATTTAGGCTTAAGATTAGATTAAGTTTAGTTAAGGTTACATACTGGATTTTAGTCAAAGAGAGACCTTGCAAGTAAAAAAGTATATGTGTGTGTGTGTGTACTTGATTAAACACATTGTGGGGACTTATTTCTCATCAGAGGACAAAAAAAAAGCGTGCACAAAGATAGATGCATAGATGTGTGAAGAGGAATGTGTATGTTTGACTGAATAAAGACTAATGTTGGGGAACATTAGGGGCTGTATAATTACAACATTGACACCATCAGCTTGTGTCAGCCTATTAACACACTCAGCAGTGTTTCTGGTCACCTGACTAATGTTAGTTCAATCCACTCCCCTTATATCTCTGTTTTTTCTCTTTTTTACCCATCAACTCCTGAGGTAATGTCGTGCTCTTCAGCTGATAAATGATCCACTTCCTGCACCAGCTAATGCTAACGTTTGGTGCAAGAACAGACAGCGTGTGCTCAGTTTTTAGATCTTTTAGCTAAAGAAAAAAAGCTGCGTCTAAAAAAAACAATGATGATAAAAGCAGCGACAACAGATGCAACTAACACTTATTTAAAAAAAAGATTTGTTTACTCCTTTAAATCATTGACATAGCTGTGTACTGCATTTTAAAGCAGTTATGACATGTTAATAAAGAGGTTAACGCCAGAGTTTTATAACACGTTAGTTAGAAAATAGCCTCGAACGTAAGAGGCTATAGCATCTTTTAAAGAAAGTCGGTAGCAAAGGGAAGTAATAGTTGTTTTCCCCTGTGTGTGTTTCTGTCAGTATAAGACTAAACTGAGCCTGTGATGTTTCTCACATCTGTTGATCATTAGTGGGATTCTCCCTCTGATTCCTTCTTTGTGTCTTTCTGCCTCGCTGCGTGCTGTTTGCCTCTTCGCTCTTTATCCTCACTTTCCTTATTTAGTCTTATTTAAACATGAATATGTTTCTATATTTGCGTTATCCTCTTTCCCTTTACTCTGACCAAAACCTCAATCTGGTGTGATGAATTTGAAGAGATTCGAACTTAAGTGATGAAGATAAACTGCACCAGATACCATCTCTGACGTAGGTGAACACCAACAGAGTGAAATGTGATGCACAAGATGATTTTTTAATTTCCCATTTCTGGCTTTTTTTTTTTTTTTTTTTACTTGATAAATAATTGGCGGAAACCTGGAGGTGGTAATTTTAAATTTTCCAGTCAGGCTTTCGGAGGATATTATGACATACAAGTCGCCGCTCTGCTCTCGCAAATCTTATTCTACCATAAAATGAGTGTGTGGGTGTGTATGTGTGTGTGTGTGTGTGTGTGTGTGTGTGTGTCAGCAGCTCTTATTATCACACACAACCAATATGGAGTTTCCAATGACCCGCAGTGTGTGTGCAAACTGTTCGGGTGTGCTTTGTGAGCGTGTGTGTGTGTGTGTGTGTGTGTGTGTGTTGCATGAAACCTCATATAACCCTAGCTTGGGCTGGACTAAGAGTGCATTAGGAGATTGAAAGAACATTGCATGTGGTTTACCAAAGCTTGGCAAGGGCACTTGAAAGAAAAATTGTGAATCTTAAATCCATAAATAATGAGCCAACATACTGTAGATGTTCTTCCTTTCACCGCAAACTTTTCATGTAATGTAAAGTTGTGCTGCGCGCTTACTTTGCTTGCTCTGGTTTTTGTTAGCAAAGAGTTAAGTATTTGCACTTTTATAGATGCATGAGGGTTTACATCTGGTATGCCAGCAGAAACAAGTGGTTTGGCTGCTACAGTATCTATAAACAAAGCATGTTAGCATGTTAGCATGTTAGCATGTTAAGGTTGTTTTTCATTCCTTCTTCCATCGCACGAATTGTATCTGTAGCAAAAACAACACACTTTGGGTTGATTCCTAATGAAAGACAGATGCATGACGGGACGTTTGTCAAGGCCACCACATGAACCCGACGGCACGTTGGTCAGCGGAGCCGCAGAGCAGCAAACTGCTTGTCTTGCAATGTGTTTGAGGAAGGATTGTAAAATAGGTGGTGCCTTTCAACATTGCAAATATGTGGTGAGGGCTCCACCGAGCACTGGTGAAGGGAAAGAATGAGGGAGAGAAGTTGTGAATAAGTTGTTCTCTGGACAGGGAAGCCACACGCGCACGCACAGGCAGAGTTTGGCAGCGGTCCAGAACCACAAACGCATGATGCCATTCGGAGGAGCTCTGAAAGGGATTGCCTCCCTTTTTCTTCCTGTTCCCTTCTATTGTTTTTCTATGAAACCTCCCCATTAATTGAATTTTCCAACCCCACTTCTTCTTCTTCTTCTTTTCCTCCCTCTCACTTCATCTTCCTTCCTCCGTAATCCTCCTCTGCCCTGACGGATAAACTTTCCATCTGTCGGGACCTTTATCTCCTCCTTCTCCTTTCTTTTCCACTAAAACAGATCATAAAATAATAAGAAATAAAAATATGCCTAAATTAAACTAGCTGCGAAGGCATACCCATTGCGGTCAATTATTTTTGCCTTTCTCATTGCCACGGATTTCCCCTACTGCAGCCTCCTGCCAGCACATCCAGCCGATCCCTCAGACGGGAAACACATCAGACACCATGAGGTCACACTGACACACTGTGTATCTACACACCGCACCTGCAACAGAGATCTGTCTGGGAAATCAACACGAGACGGAAAGATCTCCCAATAATTCAGCTCCAATAAGTCTCTGATTGAGAGACTGAGCATCGTAAAGGCACCTTGTAAATCCTATTAAAATAAGTCATATGGAGAACGGAACATATACTGAGCTGTTTGTGCTTTATACGTGAAGGCTAAATTGAACCCAAAGGGATGGATATGTAGTGGAGAGAGCAGACACACACACACACACACACACACACACACACACACACACACACCCTCCTCAGACCTCTGTGAAGTTTGATGGGCTCGGGCTAGTCTATCTAAAGATAATTAACAAGCTATTTAACTTGCAAATCTTGCAATTTAAGTAATTTTTTTTAAGTATTGTCATTGTTTATGAAAATCTTTTGAGTACCAGGATTGTGGTAAGAAGTTGTGGCTGCCACAAGGATAAGACAGAGCCTCTATGACTCTTGTACAACTTGTAAGTGCAACGTAATTATTTTTGAATTGGTGCAATCAATCATTTTCTAAGAGCGAGCGTCATTTCTTTCACTTGTAGGCTTGACTGTATGCCATAATTATTTCCTGAGATACTGATCGTTGCTTTTTTCTCCCTAATTTCATTTGTAGTGGCTGAGGGGTGATACTGTAAAAGGGAACTACTATGAAGACTCACTGGAGAGTGTGTTTCAGGGGGAATCTGAGCTGTAGGCCAGACACCGTTAATGAGGTTAGTCAAACAACACGTGCACTGTAGACGGAGGAGAGACGACAAAACCGTGGAAGACGAGACATATAGAAGAGGGACGGATAATAAAACCAGTGGAGGAATAAGTAAGAAAGAAAAGAGCGCGAGGCGGGAGCCAGAGGAATAGCTGAGGAAAGGATAATACTGCCTGCTCATAAATCATTTCCTCCTTCTTCCCTCCTGACAACACTTCTCACTGCTCTGCCATCCTGCTGCCAAATGCCAGAGTCCCACTTGGAACGTCACATAATTACATCAGTTACAGTAACGATCTGTGACATTTCGCTGTATATTGCAAATGTCTGGAATCCTACTTTCTCTCACCAACTGGTAGAAACGGTATAACAGTGATTGAATTTAAAACCTCGAGTCTCGTGGCCCACAGTTTATCGTCTTCGCTGGTGAGTGAAAATCAGGAATCATCAATTACAGGATTTGTAATTGTAGTATCATGATAGCTTGTTGACCTGTGTCTAATAAGACTGCTGGTTTTACAGTGAACAAGGTGCAACGGTTAAAAACCCCACAACCCTGAGCGCCTGTAAAAGACTTTGCCAACATACGAGAGTGTATTATAAGTGAAAGACGCACATACGTAGATTCACGGGCATATTTCTTGTGCATCTGTGCCTATAACTCTCACTAGTTTGATGTTTCAGTTTTCTTTTTTTTGTTCCTGGTTGACATTAAGAGTATTTATCCCAAACACCCGGTGCCGAGCACGGAGAGGAGAAACCCCAGCGTGACCTGGTACGGCTGAACTGCTCCAGTGACCTCGTCATCTTTAAACTAATGAAGTAAAGTCCTCACACACGGAGATGAGAGCAGAGCACGGTCTCAGGTCTCCACATGAGTAGTTCACGGAGAGAGACTCACAAAGTGGAAACACACACCTGTCTTTGTGCCGCTTATTCAAATCGCTTCATTATCAGGTTACAGAAGAGAGAGATAACATGATGTGTTGGTACAGTGTTGGTCAGAAAAGTGAGACTCACTGCACAGAGGGAAGAAATGCACCCTGTGTTCAGTATGTACGTGTGTGTACACAACTCTTAACCTTACACGTTGCACTATTAACTATAGAAATAGAATAACACCGAGGCCTCAGTGTCTGACGATCACACAGAGCAGTGGGAGGGTGCACTGCTCACCCTGCCTCATTAATTAACACACTTAACGAGTTCATACTTAACGAGTTCAGGCTGAACACTGCCACTAATTGGCCGTGTCAAATGCATGTGTCCCGTGCTAATTGGCTCTTTGATTGGAGCTTCATAGAGTTAATTAGCCAATTAACCACTTCAGTCTGCCAGTTTGGGCTCACTGTGGCTCGTGTCCCTGGCTTCTGGGTGGATCAGAAAACACACCACTGTCTGCCTGCCAAAGTAAAGCTGTAAAGAAAAGCAAAAAATAAATAAAAAATGAAAAAGACTGATGTGAATGCTGGATTACAGCAAAACCCTCTGTTTTTCTCATATAGGAGGTAATGAGTAATGGGGTCAAAAGGTCGGAGAAGCAGTCCTCCTTCTTTACGATCTGCAGTTTAAATCCTCACACCAGCAGCAAACTTCTGTGAGGGAAACATACAAATGTTTCCATCTGTTCTTTTATGCAAACATTATCAAGATTCCTCATTGGAAGCATTGGGACAGCGAGAGGCTAACGCAGCACAACTGTCCCTTCGGTCCCCGTGAGGAATGCAAACAATGATAGCAAGCCTTTGTAGGCAAAGTGAAGTTCAGCTCTAGATATGTGGCCACAAGTGCCACAGTGTGGAAACACATTGTGAAATGTGTGTGATCCCTTTCATGCTGAACACACCCTCCTGAGAACTCTCCAGATATTTCCACTCCATGTGCCCTTTGTATTTCTCTGGTCCATTCTTCAGCACGAAATCGCAAAATGAATTCAAATCTGTGCACAAACGATGATTGCGAACAGCACAAAATGTCTCTATGTATTGCACAATAGCACATACTGGTATTTCTGGGGCAGAAACAATACCACAATATGAGGCTTTCAAGATTTTCTCTTAAAAAAAAACCCCTCGCTACAACAATTCCACTTCCATAATTGTAATTAAGCTTTTCACTGAATTTGGACAATGGTGCGTCCTCGTACTGTGAATAATCCTTTATTATAATCCATAATCCTTTCATAATGAGGTAAGGTATTCTCTGCGCTGTCTGGATTCTCAGCAGTGAGTCAATAGTTCAGCGTCTGTGCACCTTTCGAGGCAAACTATGACAGTGTATTTGTTAATAAATAACTACTTTTGGAAATGGTGCCAAACAGGTTTAGCGGCTAGCATCAAAAAGTGATTTACACTTGCTGCATACTGTAAGTCTACAACTTCTGCTACGACACCTCCTGCTCCAACGTTCAATACAGCAAAAAGGTGTAACTGCTGTAGAAGGATGTGTAAGAAGATGGCGGCTTGGATTGATGGACTGGCTTTGGCTGCCTTCATTTCCTGAAGTGACAACATGTTGGACGAATTGTCGTCTTTTGAGAAGTTACACCATGTGAGACCCAAGAGTGTGATGAATCAGGAGCAACCGTCAGGACGGAATTCATTTTCCAGGAAGTGAAAGAATACATGCGGCCAATGTTTGGCAAATGTGCCACATTCAGCTTGTGGCAAACTAACCTTCTGTCAGTGTTTTATTTGATGACATTTGAGCATATTGTGTTCATTAGATGGTGCAACTAACAATGCTGGCCATGGGATATCGTCTGCATGCACTTATTCTGCATATATGTGCAGCTCCTATACTCTCAAGCTAATCGACGCATCAAAACTTTAAATGGCTGTTAAGGGTTTCTCCAAAAAAAATCCCTTTCTGGCTATGGAGCCCGATGTAAAGTGAGACCTGTGCCTCAGCCCCACTGCAGCTCATCCTCCTCTCAGAGGAACTAGCATATAATCCAACAGCGCAAAACCGGGATTTGAGACCACTTAGGGAGATGACAGATGGGATTGGTAATAAATCCCCTTATCGTCAGCTCAATACATTTCCATAAGTGTCAACTGAAGTCTCGCAGTGAGACAAGAAGATTTGACGCGGGAGTGTTGTAGACGAAAAACCTGGAACCCTCCGTGCCTCGAAGATGATCAATCAGCGTAATATACCAGAATATTCACACTGCAATGCAGCCGCTTGAGAATACGGGAGGGAGGCGTAGTGAGCGTGTTTTAAAGATACAGTCACCTTAGTTCTCTACTGTTAAAGGGATCTGAAACCCCTGATAGTTCTTGCATACATGTAGTGCACACACACACACACACACACACACACACACACACACACACACACACTCGAAAGAACGATGCCTTTGAGCGAACAGTCACTGAGGAATACAAGACACACAACAAGATAGGTAAGCAGCAAAATGTAATAAGCTTCACTGTGTGTGGTGCTGTCATAGTGAGGATTCACACACACACACACGCACACACACACATGCACACACATGCACACACATGCACACACGCAGGGGAACGGATTAGAGGATATTAGGTGTCACATTTACTCTCTTTCTCTTTGCAAAAGAGAGCATAGGTTGTACAAATGCTTCCACTAACACGAGCTAAATAGAGAGAGTGTGAGACAGACAGCCGGATCGTGGGACAGATTGACAGTTTAATTGGCCGAGAGAAGAGTGTGAACATGTGAATGAGACAGCGGGGGGACCGCGGAGAGAAAGAGGGGACGGGGGACGTCATTGGTGTGTATGGGAGTTTTTCATGGGAATAAGAATGCGGTCAGGAATTCTTTTAATTGTCCAAACTCCGCCTCGATGCTCAACCTACACACCCGTCCTGGGACACACACACACTGTAGATACACACACATACCAGTCATTCTGTCTGCACAGTGCTGCATTGCCAACCTCCATCAGACTCCATCTCCCGCTGCATCTCCTGGCCAAACTTCACTCTCGGCTCACGACACTATGAACAAAAAATGACTTCATGACACATTTTTCCACGTCCACAGCCAAGTCCAGTGAAAGTGATGTGTGTAACTCTCCGAGCACAGCAGGAATGTGTCTTTACATGGAACAGAGTTGTTTGGATATGTTGTGTGTGTTGAAGTCCAACAAAAGCCTTTGTGGAAACATTTGCAAGACCATTTTATTTTGCATCTTTCATATTTGTCTTTGCATTGACCAGCAGTTTTTCTTTCCTCGTCTTCCTCTGGAGATGTTTCTTGCTGTGCCATCGCCACCAATTTTTCGATCCCTGAAAGATCAATGCTTGGTAGGAAAGTATTTTCTCTCTCGCAGTTTTAAACATGTGGTTGACTTGTAAATTGAAACAAAAACAAAACAGAAATGCAACAACTTGAAGACGTATTAGGTCTGGTGGGCGCCTGTTGTTTTAGGTTAGGTTTAGTAAAAGTCCACGGTGATACGTCCAAAATAAACAGAATCCGGGAGAAAATAAGTTTTCCTCGACAATTCAGTTTGGTTGTCTGGGAACGTGATGTTTAGGAGAACAGGCTGCACACATGTGAGTCCTTACAGAACAGGGACCTGCTCATCCAACATTCCTCCAACATGCCGCAAGTGTTCAAAACCTCCACAGGGTAGCTATAAGTGGTTTTAGTGCTGCGCAGTAAAGTATTCTTGTGTCATAAATCAGTGCTGCACATTTCTCTGACCCAGTGGCACGTGAGTAAAAGTGTGATGTCAGTAGGACTTTTCATGATAATATCTCAAAGTCAGCACCTTTAATCAGCTTTATTCATTCATTTTAATGTATTCACGCTCCAACCAGCTGATCAGCCGCCGCACAGCAGCGCTGCTTAGTGTCTCTCCAACATGGAGCTCTTCCTGAAGTTTATCTGGGCCTGCTTCTCTGCTCACAGCTGTCCACCTCAAAGCTGCCCTTGGGGTGGGATTCACTGTGCCCAGGTGTGTGTGAGTGTGTGTGTGTGTGTAACTATGTATAGAGTTACTGAGGGGCCACCGAGTACAGCTGTCTCAGATCTGGGTGAATCAGTGAAAGGCAACACTGGCAGAGAGCTGACACGTTCTGTTGACACGCTGTCATTAAGCACTCGGTTTAACGCTGAGCTGCACTCTTTTTAAGATACAGTATGAATTTATGTTTGAAACATAAAGTGAAGCAATCTAGTGAAAGCATGCTCAGGTTTATGCCTGTAAGACGGACAGTAAAGGATACTGGTCCGTTATACACACACACACACACACACACACACACGCACAGACACAGAGGCGACAGTCGCAGAAACCTGACATCAGATGTCACCTTGTCATGTCTTTCTCTCCTTTGTGTCTGTCTCTTTCCCATTTTCCGCCGTACCCCCGCCCCCCCCTTTATCTCTCTCGCTTTGTTGCGGGAGTTTGTGTTTCAAAGGGGGGAAATTACCTTATTCATACACGAGACACACAATACCAACAAACCATCAGTCATGCCCTTCAGGGCTGCTCCTCCTTCCCCATCTCCAAACCTCCGCTCCCTCACATAATGAGAGGAGCTCTGCTGCAGGAGAGGAGGGATGAAGGAGAGAGAGTCTAAACAAAGGAAGGACATTCAGAGGAGAAAGTGATGTTTGGAGTTTCAAAGTTCTTCATCAGTTCTGCCCCCTCTTCTTTCCCGTGTTTCCTCCTCCTCCTCCTCTGCTCCTCTTTCTTCTATTCCTGCCTCTCCTCGTTTCTTCTTCGTGTACTTCTGGCTTGTCTTTTCCTCTCCTCTTACTTGTTCTCTCTGCTTTTATTATTTAGCACCTGTCGACCACGGAAGAGAAAACCTTGTCATGCGAGCCATCCTGACGTAGGAGCGCCCACCCTCACACACACACACACACACACACGCACGCACACACGCACACAGTAGTCCTGGTAGAACCAAACCCTTCCAAACGCTGACACACCGACACGCATACGCAGGGTTCCAGATACCGTATACATGGACTGCATACATACACACTCCTGACGTTTCTGATGCACATTAGCTAATGTGGAAAGACGGCCGGGCTGAATTACCACTACACCTAATGACTATTTCATGTCAGGATGAGAGGAAGAGCAGAGAGGAAGGCGAGAGGCCAGAAACAGGAACAGGTCTGACTTCCTTTCCTTTTCCTCCTTTCTTTGTCTCCTGTCATAATAAAATGATATCACAGTCTAAGGATGGAGTTATGTGTTTGTCTGACAGATTTGATGCTCTTTGTTTAGTTCCAGTGAGATACGAACGAGGACGTCTTAACTCAAGGTTGACAGTTCAAACTCAAGATTTAGAACAACAGATCCAGCACAGAACACACAAACTGCTCCCTAAGTTTTACAAATTGCAATATCTTTTCCCCCATCACCTTAAAGATCTTCTAACAGGTCTACAGCTGCTTCCACATCCTGTCCCACCTGGATACTCTCTGCTCGGTTGTGTCTTCGCATCCTGCAATAAATTATTTATTATCCTGTCCCCTATCACCTTCTTCTTATTAATCATTAATTGAAGTACAAAGTTTGGTCAAATTTGCACATTTAATTGGACTAATGTCCGTGTTACAGAAAGTGTCTTAAGCACCTTATTCCTAATAATAAAACATATTTAAAAAAGGCATGTTTAGACTCCAGAGTATGTTTTAGTTCTGCTAATATGTTCATTTGTTTATTCTTTGTAACCTTGTTACACTCTCTGTCTGTTTAATGTATTTTGTATGTATTTTTCATACATCCCTGAGATAAGACACTTTAAACCTTTAAAGGACTCATACTGTGGCGTAAATGCAATTAATGAAACTTCCACTTCCTGTAAGATCATGTCTTGTCTTGTGTTATTGTGCTTGAATTCACAATAAACCAAAATAAAACGGTAATACGGACCAACGTGCGACAATAAAAAAAAATGTTTCAGCAGGAATA
Organism: Bovichtus diacanthus; assembly: GCA_943590825.1. Taxonomy (NCBI): domain Eukaryota; kingdom Metazoa; phylum Chordata; class Actinopteri; order Perciformes; family Bovichtidae; genus Bovichtus; species Bovichtus diacanthus. The sequence goes on from CALSBV010010278.1 coordinate 17,300, forward strand.
TGAACAATATGAAAAAAGAAACAATCAAACTGAGGATTATTCTCATTCTGCGTCTTTAGGCAGGCAACAGGCTAATATTGGCAGCAGGTGCAGCACTGGGAGTCAGAGCAGTGTATTTGTTCCTCTGTCTTCCTCCCCACCAGGCGTCATAGTCTCTGCAACATCCACTATTTCTGCTCGCTGGGTGCAACTGCTTTTGATGCTTGAACTTGCAGGAACGTGTGTGTGTCAGTGTGAAACAGCACACACACCTGCCTCGCTGCAGCTTCAGCGATAGTGTTCAGCACCTGTGCTGTAAAGCGGTTAAGCTCCCTCCTCCGGATGTCTTCAGGGTACATCTGCCTCACCTTTTCCTGGATAGACAGGACGACTGCATCTCTGACGGAGCGGGAGAAAGTGACCTGACGGTGCACAGTGGACAGAGCTTTGGTGACTCGGTCCAAAACAGACTTTGTGACCCCGACAGCCATTTCACTGAGCTTCTGGGAGGGCATATTGAGGAAGGTGCTTCGAGGAGGCGACCAGAAACCCTGCAGAACTTTTGGAACCACCTGCATCACCACATCATGTGGGCGGAGCAGTTTGGAGCTGGTGGGTGACTGCAGCTACTCCCGAGCCAGATTAACAAGCTTTGGGTGATGAAAACAAGGCGGGACGTCCGCTGGAGACTTGAGCAGCCGTCGGGCTTCAAACCCAATGTCTCTCATTTTCATGCTGTTGTTCACCTCCCACACCAGCTTGAGAAGAGGCTCGGCATCTTCATCATCAAAGTCCTCCATTTCAAACTCCCAGAGTCGAACCCTCATTGTATCTTTGCTTTCCTCTCCCAGCAGGTCCGTCATATCTTCCACTGTTACCTCAGCTGGGATCATCTCTTCCTGCTGAAGCCTCAAAAGTTCAATCACCAAAGCAATCTTGGACTTGTAAGACTTGACATGGACGTGCTGAACAACACCCTGATGGGTCTGTAGAGGCCTCTGCTTCCTTCAGTGAACTCCATTAATAAGCTGCTGCTGTATACAGAATACAGAACAAACTAAAGGGTCGAAGTGACCAACGACAAAACAGTAAACTCAACACAGTTGATCCCACAGGAACAAGTGAACAGTATGTGTTCAGGCTGCAGGTATTGTGAAGACTGAGCAATGATTCAATGATGAGTGTGGAGCGATTGGAATCGACTTTCTAGAATTCTTGTCTTCTGGAACTCGTAGTTTTTTATTTCTACACAACAACATCTGCTGAACTACAACCCGACTTTGAGCCCATTATCAAGCATTTTCACAGAAACTATGATTAATAATACTGAGCTCAATGTGCTGAAGTTATTTTACATTAACACAATATTGCATGTACAACACAACAATAACATTGCTGCTTTCAACTATCACGACAGGGTTTATATTGTTGATGGGGTTATTCTTAGTGGGGGGGTTAATAGCAATATGAAACACACAGCCTATTATATATTCATGATATGTTTGTTTACATGGCCCCATCTTTATGTGAAATCTTGCAATCTATTGTGGAGGGCAAATGACATTTTTCCCAATTTCAAATATCAATTGCCTCGTAAATCCACTCTTTGTGCACCTTGTGTCGATGCATTGGATTCAAGCCAGTGGTTTATAATAAACATTTTTGCGACCACACAGGATGTATTTTGGTACATGAAGATAATCACGCAGGAATACATTTTGGGGTATTTTGCTGTATGTTTGAAATTCCCAATAAGGTGTAGTAAAGATGTAGTAAAGACACATCAGTGCCACCAGTTTTTAGACAACTTCTATTCTCACACACATTTACGCAGGTTTGCGTTATTAATTAGAACCATCACATCGTAGAATCAGAATCAGAAAACCTTTATTGGTCCCACAGGACACTTACAGAGCTACAGCAGCAAAGGGACAGTGCAGATTAAAGGTTAAGTACAAATGTATAAGTACAAAATATAAGTATAAAAACACAACATCTGTGGTCAGTAAGTGGCAGGATCTGTGTTACTGATTGACGTTGTTCAGTAGACGTAAAGAGCACCTCACTAAAAAAATGTTGTGCATTTATTCACACTGTTTAAAAAGTTTTTTACCAAAGAAAATATGTTGTTAAAGCACCGCAGTGTAATCTAAAGCCCAGTGTGTCTCAGTGACAGTGCTCCAGAGATGAACTGACAACTTTAAAGAGTCTCAGAGTTCACAGTGGAGATGGATGACAGGGCCTCACGTAAAGCGCACAGAGAGATCACAACGCACAGCATGGGGGGGAAGTGCTTCCACTTTTACACCCTACGGTTCGTTGGCTTTCAGAGAGGCCGCGGTCACTCTGCTAATAATTGTGCTTGACTTTTTATTGCTCTGTTCAGGAAGCGAGCATCAGCGTGTCAGTGTGTAGCTATACCCTGCTGTTAAACCTCCACTGCCACACAGCCAGGACTGATGACAGGGTGTGTGTGTGTGTGTGTGTGCGTGTATGTGCGTGTGTGTGTGTGTGTGTGCGTGTGCGTGTATGTGTGTGTGTGCGTGTGTGTGTGTAAAACATGTGCTTTTTGATTGGTTTTAGGGTTAGGGTTGACAAGTTAGGGTTAGGGTTGTGGACATGAACTTGTAATTAATATGAAGATAATAAAGTGTCTGTTGTGTCTGTGTGTGTGTGTGTGTGTGTGTGTGTGTGTGTATGTGTGTGTGTGTTTGTGTTTAAAAGATGTACTTTTTCATTAGTTTTAGGGTTAGGGTTGTCGACATGAACTTGTAATTAATATGAAGTTAATAAAATGTCTGTTGTGTCTGCGTGTGTGTGTGTGTGTACATGTGTGTCTGTGTGTGTGTGTGTGTGTACATGTGTGTGTGTGTACATGTGTGTGTGTGTGCGTGTGTGTGTGTGT
>CALSBV010010278.1:30959-42414 GCA_943590825.1 Bovichtus diacanthus
TCTCTGTCTCTCTCTCTGTCTCTCTCTCTCTCTCTCTCTCCTTCTCATCAGTTCTCTGTGGCTCATCTTCTTCACACCAGACAGCATATATATATAATATATATATATATATACATATATATATATAATATATATATATATTATATATATATACAGTATTCACATGTACATATAACCATACTCTCCCAAATAATTTGTTACCTACTTTCTGCTGACCTGGGATATATTTCAGGGTTAAGAGGAAGGTTAATGGGTTTTTTCCGCGGAGGAAGGGTTGAGATGAGGGTTAATGGGTTTTAAGGTGTGGCAGGGGATCAGTCTATAGCCACTTTAACCATAAAGTTACCTTGGTGGTCAATTCATCATCAGGCAATCAGCAGACCCACCTTGAACCCACAGGAGCTGTTGGGTTAAATAAATGTCCACTTTGCTGCTCTGATGTCAAATGATTGAACACGTGGTGAAAGCTGTTGTACGTATGCGTCACACACATCTTCTGACACACACATCTTCTGACACACAGGAAGTGATGTGTGTTAAATCTGCATCAGCACCAGTGTGTTTGATTAGACTTTTCATTTAAGACTCAATATTCAATTGGTACTTTACATATTTACATATTTAACTTAATTCTTAACTGCTATATACAATCCTTCATGGATCTTAATCAGGCCTGACTTTGTTTGTGGCTCCTGTTGGTGGATGTGAGCACATCAAGAGCAGACGTCACAAACAGTCTTAAAAGAGCACTGCACTAAAATAACATTGTCAGACTGACACAATGGACTGTTTTAAAAAAGGATCAAAACCAGTGCAGCTTTTTTATTCCATGCGTTAGTCATCTTTCATCCGCCTACATTACCCACAATGCAGCTCACCACCAACCGTTTTTGGCGCAGATTGGGCTGTGTTATGCTAGCAGCGGCCAGTGTAGCATCAAGTGCTGTCAAGCAGAGACGAGGAGCAGCTACAGATCTGCTGAACTCACTTCTCTCCAACTCCAAACACAGAGGGACTTGTAGTCTCCAGACCAACGCTGACTCAAGTACAGACTTTAGAGAACTTTTAATAAAAAGGCATTTGATGTGTACAATTTCTCAAATCTTCACTGTGAAAAACGCCCTCGTTTATGCTTATAATCACTGTCACGATTCCATTAAAACTATCAAGACATGTACGTAAGTCACTGAACTCCATCTCAGTATCTGGCAAGATGAAAGACCTTTGTGTATGAGCACATTACAATTAACACAACACAGATAACTTTCATGTAACACCTTGTTGGACCATCCGTTACATCCCCAACACGTCTAACTGCAAAGGTAAATTGAGGGTTAAAGTGTGGTTCAACGGCAGAGTAATAGAAGGGTTATTGTGGGTTTGGGGCGGAGGGGTTACAAAGACCTGGGATTACAAGACTGAATAAGTGAGATGACAGAGAAAATGCACACCTGTGAGTCTGAAAACACATACACACCCACTCACACACAAAACATGCTGGTGATAGCTAAAAAAAGAAGACGCTACAAATAGCATAAAAGAGAGCAGATATTTAAAGCTTTATAAAGGCAGATGGATTGTCATAAAGAGGATGAAGTAGAGAAAAGAAAAAGGGGTGGGAGAGAGGATGAGAGAAAGGCAGAGTGGCATGGGATAAGCCTCTGTCATTAGTTGTGGGATTTGAGCAAAAAAAAAAACCTGCAGAAAAGGCAGAAGTAAATGAGATTAGAGAACAAAAGTGGCAGAGTGTGGCAGGATGGAGGGAAGAGGCTCACAATAACCTGCAGGTGTAAAAGAAGCAAAGACTTCTAATCTTCTGTTAGTCCACCGGTGTCTTTATTCACCACTGATTTATAGTTAAAATCCATGGAAGGCTTTATTGTGCCTCTGAGCCTCACACAAAAGCTTTTAAAAAGCAAAAACTAGTCAGATTCCAAAGCTTTAACATGTGCATAGACCTCGTGTTTCTTAAACTGAAAACATAACTTTCGTGGGACTAACCAAAGCCAACTGAAAAAGACAGATTCTCTGCAAAAGCGTTAATAATTCCCTCTAAATCCCCCACTTCCCCTGGTGGACCATCAGGAAATAAAACATCCAAGACACACATTCCCCCGAAAAAAACTGCTTTAACATTTTCTCCTTTCTGGATTCATGCTCAGATGAATCATGCACAGATCAAATCCAATTAAAGGTGAGCCACAGAATGTTCTCATGGCATGTGCTCCCTCTAAAGGTCCACACACATCTGTCCAGCCACACTATTGTGTTACCCAACGACCAACACAGAGGCGAAACCACAAATACAGCAGAGTTGACACACATTCAAACACCTACACAGGGTATTCCCCAGCATCAGTTTGACTTATATCATCCCAACTACTTCCTACACATCAGTCACTCATGGATTTAAACCTCAAATAAATATCTGTGCATGGGTCCTGGCAGGGAAAGACAACGACAGAAACTGGAGCTACTGTCAGAACATTTTAAATCTCACCTTCATCAGCAGCTTCCTCTGCCTGCGTCCCGGTTCAGTCCTCAGCCCCTCCTAGACACTTACCCCCTTGGCAGGTGCCATCATGGTCAAATAGTCCACAGGAAAGAGCTAGAAAGGATTCTCTAATGTCCTCTTTCTCTCTCTCTTTCTTATACTCCCTCTCAGAGTCCTGTTGAGATTTGTATCACCACAAGAAAAGCAGCATGTGTGTGTCAGTGTATATGTGTACGCACAACTCCAAAGGTCCTGGAATTCCCGAGTCCTGCGCTAAAGAGCGAGCGTGGTTGAGCTCCCTCTCCGTCTCTCTCTCTCTCTCTCTCTCTCTCTCTCTCTCTGCACTCCTTTTCTTTTTTCTTCTCGCTCCCGGCCGGGCAGAGAGGAGGGGAAGACAGTCAGGGGGTGGGACGGAAGACAGAAGCTGCTTTCAGCCAACTCTTTCTTCTCTATCTCTTCTTGTTCGCCCTCTGTCCTTCTCCCTGCGTCTTTTTGCCTAACTTTTACTTGTTCTCTGTGACAGATACTCTTTCACTGCTCAGCAAGGCGTGAAAGCAAAGCTCTCTCTCTGTGATACAAACACACTGACACCCTCCTCTTTCTTTCAACGCCACTCCCTCTGCCACAGTCCAGAGGTAAAGTCACTCCCTCGCTGTGTCACCCAGCCGCAGTGTCTTTCTCCTGCTATTATGATTCAACATGCTTCATGACCCAAGGTGTGGGTCCATGTGTCTGTGCGTTTCCTCCTGATCCGGAAAGTCTTCTGGCTGATGCAGTGGTGATAAGGATCAGGGTGAGACTGGGATAAGGGTGCACTTAACTCTTAGATTTCATTTCAGTTTAAAGTTCACACATTCTTCCAAATGTCAACTCATCCATGAGATCATTGTTCAACGCAGAAAGTGTTCACAGAAACTTCTGTTCTGTTTCCCTGAGTTGACAAAATAGAGGTTGATTCAAGTGGCTGAGTTCAAGGTTCAGAGCGTAATAATATGCCCTGGACCCTGATACCCCTTGACCTTTTCACTCCAGCTCGGCCACTTAGCGAAAAAAGATTAGGGATTTGGGGGAAGCTTGTGTAAAATGTGTTTCTCTTGTCTCAATCAAGAGGGAATGACATTAGCTTTGAGCTTAAAAAGTTGCTTCTCTGGGAAAACTCTGGGTGGGTTTGACGTCCTCCGTGTCATGGTTTCTGTGCTTCTGTCCATTTCTGATGCCAAGAATATTAACACTGGACGAATCTGCAACACAGGAATATGCTCAGTGAAAAGGTTTTTCCAATACTGACATTTAACAAAAATGTCACTTTCTAAAATACCAGCACTTGGTTAAGGTCAGGGAAAGATTATGGTCATCAAAAATAAATGATAGTTATGGTATGATGAGGCAACTATAACTATATGGTTGAGGATGCACAACTAAAACGTCTTGGTTAGGGTCTTGCAAAGATTGTGGATAGAGTTATTAAGAAGGCCAACATAGACTGTGTGTCTGTGATGGGACATAAACTCTCCAACATGACAGTACATTCCTCACTCTTACTTCCTGCCCTGCTACATATAGAGCCTGCTACCTGGCACTGGACGTAAATCTTAGTTATTGCATACTAGTCTGAAATGGCATCCCTTTATCCTCCATGTGGGGAGTGGCAACGGGACGGGGTATAAGGGTGGGGGAGGTCTGATAAGTATGTGTAGGTGAGGAGGAGGATTCTGTATGCGATGCAGGACTTGAGTGGGAGCCAGTAAAGATGGATGAAGGTAGAGGTGATGTGCTGTCTCTAAATTACAGGTGCTGGGGACCACAAACAGGACTCCATGGTTGAGGGTCTCTGCCACAGAGTCTGTGAGTGATGGCCGGAGCCTGGAGATGTTTTTGAGGTTTGGTAATGGATTTGATGTGAGACTGGAATGAGAGAGCGTAGTCCAAAATAACATCCAGGTTGCAGACATTTGGGGATGATGAGATTGAGCAGCCTTCCACATTCCAACTTTCCAGAGCAGCTCCTTGGAAGTCACAACCATGAGCTCTGTTCTGTAGCTGTTTAGTTTGAGAAGCTTGGACGACATCCATGTTTTTATGTTGTGCAAGCAGTTGAAAAGGCGCAGTGGGGCGAGCTGGGGGAATAGTTTTGTGCTGAGTTACAGCTGGGTGTCGTCGGCATAGCAGTGGAAGCTTATGTGACGGATGATAGTCACAAGAGCTCTGTTCACATTGTCATTTCTTTCACCAATGCACACCTTTGCAATCAACAAAACATTAATGAAGAGGGAAAAGGAAGTTCTTAGAGCTAACGACATTGCTAACTGAACGTTAGCAATGTCGTTAGACTATCTTGATTGCGAAAAGGACAATAAGTAAACACAGTTTATTCAAATAAGTGTTTGTACCATCAACTGCTGTTGGTCACAAGAGCATGCAAATTATTACTCTGTTGAATAAAAGTGAATCCCCCTCAAAGGTCAGTGCAGTCAACATGTTGTGATATCAGTCAACAGATGAATGTGTGAGTCAAAGCTCACCAAAGCTGCGACTTTATATTAAAGTCATCGTCGTTACTTGCACACCTGACCTGTAAATGATTTACTAATAAGACAGCCAAGAGCAATGTAATGCAATTTATATGAAGGCAAATCCATGAGACAGACAGACAGAGAGACAGACAGAGAGACAGACAGAGAGACAGACAGAGAGACAGACAGAAAAAGAGACCATACAAAAAACCAGGGTGAAAACCTACACCTTATGGGACACACTCACACAAAACATGGACTAATTTATTGTATTTATAATCAGGCCCAGACAGCGGGGCGCGGCACAGTATCAGTGATGCACACACACACACACACACACACACACACACACACTCGTGCAGGTACACACACACGCACACACAAACACCTGCTGATGGTACGGTCACGTAAGCAGAAATGCATGCAAACACACTCGCTCACACAGAACACACACACACACATAAACACACTGTGTGCCGTCTGTCTGGCGTCTAGCTGGCACCATGTAGACGGCCATCTCTGGAGGCTGCAGAGGTAGCCAATCACAACTGCCAGTCAGCAGCTTTCATTATCACACACATATACACACACACGGTAGTTCCTTGGAGACAAAGTGCGTGTGTGTGTGTGTATGTTTTGTGTAGACAACTGGTGATCTGCTGCTCTATGTGTCTTTCCTTTTGCCAGTGAGTAGAATACAAGAGAGGAAATTAGTGTAAAATATAGCAGAATAAGTTGACATATGAGGAAAGGAAAATGACAGGAAACAGTAGAAGCAGAAGTGATATAGAGTCAACAGATGTGCCCTCTGTCAGCTGCTGTTGTGCGTCTCTTTCTGCTCTCATCCATTTTCCTCCAGCTGTTCTGAATAAAGCTGCATTGTAGTTCAACAAGGTAAGTTCAAGCAGCCTCTGTATTGTAGGTTATATATGTTATATATATGTTATATATACGTTATCATGTGGGACCAGGCAGCGACCTGGAGTTCAGTTCATTTATATATTCAGTTTTTTTCTATCAATGCTACCCTTCATCATTTTATTCACGAGACTACACCATTTGTATGCATGTTTTATTCATAGGGTTCTTTTTTTTTTTTCATTTTTATTTTTGAAAATTTGACATAAAAAATTAATGATACAAAGATTGGATTTAAAAAAAATACCATTTGCATTGATGAACCTTACGTGTTATGTATATAAACGGCATTTCTAATGGCAAGTTACCATTATAATTTAGATTTTTTTTCCCGATTTTCTATGGAACAATTTGCCTCCATTCATTTTAATACACAATAAACACAAACTTGCAGAGACTTAAGATTAAGATGGAAATTTACTGAGTTACCTTATTGCTGCAGGGTGAAAACTGCTTTATCAGTGGTTTCATTTATTTATGGAAATTATACAAACCTCTTCAATTAATTATCCTTACAAATAAGTATTTTAAAAAATATATAATAATTGTAAAATATTCTGCGAAACATCCTTGAAAGACCCGCCTCGCTTCCATCATGGTTTCCATCTTCTTCTTGTTTGTTTAACTCCTTACTGCCTTACTTCCATCTGTCTCTTTCTCTTTGTGTGTGTGTGTGTGTGTGTGTGTGTATGTTTCACATAAACTGATACCTGACACCAGACAAAAGACTGATAAGCCTGTAAAACACACTCTGATGTCACAAACCGGACGTAAGTGTGTAAAAATGTCAGGCTGTGCTGACAACATCAACAGCTCCACACACACACACACACACACACACACACTTGTGTGCGCACTGCGGTGCCCACCCGTCCATCTCTTCCCTCTTGTAGCTTGTGAGTACTTGAATCATTTGTTTTTGCTGGCCTACCTTTTTAAAATTTTGTGGCTTATAATTTATTAATCAGCTATTGATTTTCTACACCTACTCCACCAGGGTAACACACACACACACACAGACACACAGACACACACACACACAGCTACAACCCTTTTCCCTCCCTTTTTCATTCACACAGAATAATGGAGGCATGTGCAAAGCAAAGCAAAATCTCTTGTGTTTTTGTCTCTCTCTCTCACACACACACACACACACACACACACAACACACACACACACACACAACACACACACACACACACACACACACCCTGCTTTCTTCCGTCACAGCTAACCTTTACTCAGAGAATCCTGGGGTTTTCCTTTCCTATTCATGTTAATTTGATCTAAAATTGCCTCCTCCCCTTTAAATCCTTCCATCATCCATCCATCCCAATCTCCTCTCATCCAACTCTTCTTCTTCTTCTTCTTCTTCTTCTTCTTCTTCTTCTTCACCCCACCCTTCTTTTGTCCCCTCCCTTCTTTCCCGTTGATCCCTCTATCTTAATCATTCACTACCTCCCTAATCCCGTTTTCTCTCCCTCCTTGCTTCCAGTATTTTCTCTGTTTCATTTATCCTCTCTTCCATTTAGTTTAGCGGTGCAGGAAGAGGCAGAAAACACACTGGCCGTATTTGAAGCCTCCACCTAAATAATGTTTGAAATGAATGTTATAGAGAACACAAGATTAATATGCTCAACATGTTTTGACTTCATAACAGCTCATCCATCCATATTTTTCCTTTTTCTCCTTCCACATTTTCCCTAAATTCCATACATCCACATTTCCCTCATTTGTACCTACTCCTCACTTTCCCTCCATTTGTTCTCCTTCTCTTTCTTTTACTCCCCTCCAAACGTTGCCCCTCCCTCCCTCCCTCCCTCTCTCTCCCTCCCTCTCTCCCTCTCTCCCTCCCTCTCTCCCTCCGTCTCTATTCTGTTTGTTCAAGGCCTCTTTTAACGAAGCCAGTCTCCTCCCAGGTCTCAACAGGCTATTGTCAATACTGACGTCTGGCCTCACACACACCCACACCCATACACACACACACACACACACACACTCTGAGACTCATGCATGAGCACGAACACGCAAATCCACAGACTCATAAACATGCACTCAAAAGTACACATGGATCTCTATAAAGGTCTCAGCCTCTGCTGTCCTTTGTCCTGTCCTCTAATCGCTTAGTTTAGCTTTTAACACTCAACACACACTCAACACACACACACACACACACACATTTCAGGCTTGTATTCATGATTTAGACTGACAGCACATTGTGAGCCACATTAACACCCCGTGTGCACGTTGCAGTGGCAGCAGATTCCAACGCTGCTAAAACGGGAAACCTGGCCCCAAATGATCAAATCTGCTAAAGAAATTGAAGAAATTTAAATAAGCACCTTAAATACAACTGCAACTCATGTCAACGTATTCAAAGTTTCGTGCGCGTCCGTACATGTGATGCTCCGTGACCAATCTGAGCAGGCTTCAAGGACTGAACTCCAGATGCACAACATTCGATGAACGTGAACACACATTGAAAGAAACATTCAAAATTCATATAAATGCTAATACATGAGGGAGCTGGGAGGTGGAGGGGAATTAAATTTGGTGAAAGCAGGTAGCAGTGTAGCAGCAAAGGTTGCAGTGCTCAATGCTGGTGCATGCAAATAGAATGGGCGCCAATCAGCGAGAAGGGGCCGCTGTGTACGACGATGCCAGTGTGCCTAGAAATGACATCCGTATTGGACCATTCTGCACCGATGTTTAACAGCCTTCCTGCATTGGCCCTGGACATCGCCATGTCCCGTGAATGAATGTGAAACCTTTTCATTATATGTAACCAAGATCTTTCCCTGACTTTAACAAAGGGTAGTTTGCTCCACCCTTACCACACCTTTAACATAGTATATTCGTCACAACCACGATCTTTCCCGAACCTTAAACAAGCTGCAAAAAGCGCAAGAAAACGTTGGCTTCGGACGCAATTAAGGATTATGCAGAATTGGCCCATATATATGATTTGGAGCCACATGCAAATATAAAGTGACTTCCATGTCTCTTTGAAATGCAACAAAGCTCCGTGAGTTTCTACCAATCTGCAAATCTGCCTGCACCGTCCGCTGGAAGGTAAATAATAACTCAAGCATTCACGATTATTTTAAACATTCTGTTTAAAGCTACTAAGGTTTTTTACATGTTGAAGTATATCAGCACTCGTGCAAACCTATTACAGATAATATTTCTTGATTTTTAGTCATTTTCAGATCTTTGAAGCTCTTTCTCTCTCCCTTTCTAGTCAAGTGGATATGAAGCCGTTTAATGGCTTTAGTAACGTTCAGAATCTCAAGGATGATGCTCATGACCTAAATCAATGACTTACTCACATTCTAATAAGCCATCAAGCAGTTATATGTAAGATCAATTGATAAGTGGATTCGATTTAGAGGTTGAATCTTTCACCGGAGGGAACAAGAGGCTCAAGTTTCAGACAAGTTAGTGGAGGAGGACAGCTAAAAAGACTTCTCACAACCTGGCAACCTAAAAGCTGTTCTTATTGGTAAAATAATGACAATAACAATGATTGAAGACATATGTGATCCGACCTCAGGGCGACGGAGGATCTTTGCTTCTTTGTTGTCCAAACACAAGTTCATCCCTTTGTCCTCGTTCGCTTTCCCTCAACTCGCCCTCCCAACGCAGCACTCCTGCTCATATAAATATTTCACGTCCAAAACTTAAAAAGGCATGTTACTTTACACTTCAAAGACCCCAGTGTATGCTTCACTCCCTCATACACACACACACATGTGCGCACACACTAAATGCAAACACACGTATGCCACACGTGCACGGCACATGTACAGAATCATACTCACACAGGTAAGTCAGCACAAAGAAATGCAACACATTTTCACACACAAAAATGTGGATTTACACACACACACACACACACACACACACTGCACTGCAGGTCCGGGACTGACCAGGGAGAGGTTCAGGCAGATACATACACCTCATTAATGTTTTATGTGAGGATGAGAAGAGAGGAGCTGATAGATTCTGCTGTCCAAAACACTCCTATAGCGTCCTGCTTCACCAAAACACAGACACCGCGGAGGGTCTCGTGTATATTCATGGAGATATCAAAAGAGAAGAAATAACCAGCAAGTATCTTTTAATGGAACTCTACTATTACTGTGTTTGTACATTTAATTGGACAAAGAAGAGAAAGTTTTGACCAAATGAAGGCATGAAGGAGATTTAAAGGAGCAGTTTGAGAGAATGACCAGCTTCATGTTTGAAAGCTGCGTCAGCGAGAGAACGAGCAGGTTATATTTAGAACTCTGGGAAATGAGCGTCACAGCATCGCAGAGGAGGCCTCTCCTAAAAATATACAAAACTATTCAACAACGGAAAAAAAACTCATCACATCGGGAGACTGTGGACATTAAAAAAGTCTGTGATGTTATTTATTTTCAGGGACTTTAGGGGTTAAAGTCAAGCTGGTTTATTTTAGGTTAATACACATCGGTGAAAACTGAGATTTGAGAGACTATAGATGCATTTAGATGCCATCTTCAAGAGCTGTGAACTCAAGAAAAGACCCAGATGCATTGAAAGCTACTGTGTGTAAGAGGGACGTCTGTGTAGGTACATTTTGCTCCGATAGCCCAACACCACTAACCGCTTCCTTTTATTATATCAGTCCACGATTCTCGATACCGATTCGATACCACGATAAAAAACTAAATCATTACAATAAATCCCGTACGCTCCTTTATTACGTTCAGTCTCGAGCCCCCCGGTACCGACGCTACGTCTGTAGCCCCCCGGTAACTGTAGAAAAACGACTACGTCACGTTTTCTGAATTTTGGCATCGACTTGGTACCGAAGTATTGGTTCTCCTCGCTAATCCCTACTACTGCATGTAAAAGACTGAGAGTCTATTGAGCCCTGCTGGCGGCTCCGTGACTTATGAAGGACTAGAGCTGTCTCATAGATGTAGAGCATCTCCGCTGTCTTCTTCTTCCATAAGCAATCCATTTATTTTCAAAAACTGAAAATTGAAAGGCCTTATTTAGTTTCTTCTCTGGCCAGGAAAGGGCATTTTTCAAGGCCAGTGGAATCCCAGTGCATTTTTCTTTGTACTCTTCGCTCCCATGGCCTGTAGAAGAAAAAAAAAATGTATTTGAATGTGTGTACGTGTGTTTGTGTGCTCACACACATGAAGCAGGTGCAGTCGCGGTGCCCAATAACAGTCAAGCAGCCGTCTGTCAGAGCCTTTGTAGGCGGATAGAATGAACCAGAACTCTGTGGTGTGTTAGACTCATCAAAGCCTGCCAACACTGGACCTAAAACCAGTTTACTGCTTTGGAGAGCACACAGCTGCGTTGATTGGAAAACCACCTGACCTCACTGAGTGTGTGCATATGTGTGAATACAGCCCTGACTGTGAGTGACAGGTGGCCACCGGAAAGTATGCGTCTGCAGAGACTTGGAAATTGTGACTTTTTGAGTGTGTGGTTAGATACGTGCTTGTGTGTGTGATGCTGTATGTTGCATGTGAGCGTGTGTGTGTGTGTG
>CALSBV010010278.1:55552-69787 GCA_943590825.1 Bovichtus diacanthus
CCATTAGCATTGTTTCTATTAGCATTGTTTCTATTAGCATTGTTTCCATTAGCATTGTTTCCATTAGCATTGTTTCCATTATCATTATTTCCATTAGCATTGTTTCCTTTAGCATTGTTTTCTTTAACAATGTTTCCTTTAACATTGTTTCCTTTAACATTGTTTCTATTAGCATTGTTTCTATTAGCATTGTTTCCATTAGCATTGTTTCCATTAGCATTGTTTCCAGAGGCAATTTGCACATTATATGCATGCACATGTTTCAAAGGGCATACTTTTTTTTTTTTTTTAACTCTTGTGTTTTTGACATTTGATTCTTTACACAATTCTTGTTCAGTGTGGTCTAGTTTCTGTACTGCTGACTTGGGAATTTCCCCCCTGGCGATAAATAAAGTATCTATCTATCTATGCCGCTCTGATTAGCTTGCCCTGTTCTGGATAAAATTCACAGTCAGCAACCTTTCTCCTCCCTGTTTCACCCGACTGGATCTTTTCCCGGTCCCTTCCCATCATCCTCTTTGTCTTTGCCAGTATTTTCCATGATGTGACTTGCGCTGCTCTCTTCCCCTGGAAACTACTCACTCAGCAGCTTCTGCCTCACCCTTGTTTCACCCCATCTCACCCAGCAGTGGAAGGAAACTAATTACAACTCTAGTTTTGGTCTTGTTACTTTTTTATTATTATGGCTCTACTTAACATTTTGTTATTTTAGTCAAGTGTTTGATTTGAGAAACTTCCGAGTTGCAGTTATTATACGTGATAAAGACTTTACACCTATAATATCACTGCTCTCCTCCACGATGTACCGGTAGACTTTGCTATTGTTCTGCATAGTCTTGCAGATGCTAGTGTCATGCTAATAAAGAGTACGAACACAAATCATTTATCTTGAATATATTCAATAAAGCTCAACTTCAAGTATTTATTCATCTTGATAAAGCACTATAAGGTATAAATACTGTAAGGCTTAACAGAGTGTAACGTGCTATAAATCTGCACGTACTGGAAATCATGCTCCTGTCGCTGCCTGTCTCCCACTGACACTGACAAATGCACAGGAAATACGTGCAGATCCGTTCGGATGGCCTTGCACAATACCTGACCGTAACTCTCACCCTAATCTGTGGCAGTATGGTGCGCTTACACGCTCCGGTAGTTTTAAGTTGGAGAGCTAGAATTTGTCCACAGTCAGCAGCTTCAACCAATACTTCCTATTTTTCCTTCGTGTTGTACTTTTCACCAGGCTCTGCAAGAAAAGGCCACATTGATCCAAGTCTAACGCGTCGTTATCTTTTTTACTGCTAACCTTCGTTTGGTCAAAATGATGTGATTTTGACATTAAAGGTAATTAGCCTCTGAAATAACATATGTTAATGACCTTTTAATGTCAAAATTAGGACATATCACTAAATCCTAAATGTCTTAAGGCTGTTATTTAAATATAACAAACCCACCAAGTTGTTATTAATCTCAAACCTGCATATTTGGGGCTGCGCATCATGTTTGGGACATTGTGCTGTATTCCATCTTTGTGCGTTTCTTGGATCTTTATTTTAAACCTGTTCAAGGGGCAGTGTGTAAGATTTGGCCACATCTAGTGTTGTGGTTGCAGATTGCTACCAACTGAAGACCCCTCCAAAGTGTGTCTTTAAGGACCGTCCTTAATGGCCGTCCTTACTATAACACTACGTTCAGGTAACGGCTAAAACGCAAAACTCCCTCTCCAGAGTTCCAGAGCCAGAGTTTGGTTTGTCTGTTCTGAGCTACCGTAGAAACATGGCGGTGCAACATGGTGGACCGTCTCCCTATGTCGATATGAAGGGCTCATTTAACGAAAACACAAGGATTCTTAGTTTCAGGTGATTATACCTATAACTATTGAAAACATAGTTGCCAATATTATATTCCATTTCTGCTAATAGATCCCCGTAAAAACGACACGCTAGCCCTTTTAGGCTCATTCTTATTTTTTTCTTTCTGTGGCTCCGTCTCTCTTTACGTTAGTTTCTCCCTCTTCCTCTTGAGAGTAAAGCCGGACTGAACTGAGGCCGCCAGGCGACCCTTACCACAATCGGCCACTCCAAATGTTTTCTGCTGACCTCTGTGGCTCATAAACCAAACAGATCAGTGTATAGTCTAGCTTCATACCAGCAGTACATTAATGAGCTTTATTTACATTACATTGGGTTGTCAGATGTGATTGATTCACTGGGCTGTTACAGTTTTATGTGAACTTTGCCTCAGGGCAAAGATTTGGCTCCAGGCACGACAGACATTGACTTTGTGTTGGCAACTGCAGTAAATAACTTATGTGCAGGTTATACCTCAGATGAGCTAAGGTATGGAATGGACCTGATTCTTCTTAAGAAAGGTTGCAGCACATTAAACTTTGAACAAAAATAACCATAGTAGTGTGAGTGAAACTGGAACCAACATCTCACACTGGCCACCACTCCTCACTCCTCAGGACTCGTGGAATATGAATCAGCTTCCAGACTTTACTCTAACTTCTCTTCTGTCCCACATGTTTTTTCCTTCTTTTTAATTTATTCTGGTCCTTTTAGTTGACTCTCCCCTCGTCGTCCTCTCTTCTATTTATGCTTCTGCATCTGACTCGATGCATCACGTTGTTTTCATAGTCAATCTGTTTAAATCATGGAGAAGAAAAACACAGACATGACCTCACACTCGTTTTCTCTCCTCCTCTTGTTCTTCCTTGTTCCTCTTGTTTGTTTCAGGGCAGGTTCCCAGTGGTTTGTTACTGTGGAATAAAGTCTCTGAATCTATACTTTTGTCAGGTTTCCCAAGCTTGTTTTGAGTTCTATCAAAAAGGGCTTCAGGAGGTTAAACCATTAACCCTGTCATTTTATATTTATTCCTGCTTTTTATTCTTTCTCTCCTCTCCCCATATGGCAGCGCCGATGTGTTTTAACAGTCAACGTGTTCCCTAATTTTCACACTCCCTCGCCAATCCTCCCCATATGGCAGCACCGATGTGTTTTAACAGTTAACCTGCTCTCACCCCCCCACAGCTAAAGCAGATGTCTGCCTGCTCCATCCATTAACAATAACGACAGAAATTCACCAGGCCTCTTTCTCTTTCTGTGAATTTCTCCAATTTGTATTTCTTCCGTTTCCGTCTCACACTTTCCTTGTGCCGCCGCAAACTCCTCGTTGTGTTTGACCAGCGACCCTGTGACTGGTAACAGCAGTGAGTCATGTGCATCTGGGGCCGTATGGACAAAACCTCCTGAAGCTAAAAGTAGATCTTAACTGGCCGAGTTAAGAGAAACTCCTCCAGTATAAGGACTGAAAACTATAGAAGAGTTTTTGGTCAAAGAGTAATTCACATATCCTTTCTGCACTAAAGGGAGGTCCTTTCCTTAACACTTTTGTTTGACCTTGATGGAAAATGTTATGAGGTCAAGGAAAGAAGTGAAGGAGAGTTCATGAGGACATAGGAATAGCACCTTTCCTTAGCATTTAGGACACTCAAACTCTTATCGTGGCTGCCACTTAGATGCTTCCGGGTCATTTCACTCACTTAGGAAAACTTTCTAAGCAAAAAAGATTACACGACTCCTACAATCAGTTAAGAACATACTTTGATAAATTAAACTTAGAGCTAGATTTTATTTAGTTAAAAGAATATATGTTAAAATTCTATTTATATTTGTATTTTTTTTTATTGAAATTTATTTATTACTTTTTTAAATTACAATTAGATTTATTTGGATTCATTTAACTGGTTTATTTGGTTTATTTAAATGAAATTTATAAAAAAAAAAATATTTGACTTAATTATATTACATTTTAATTCCCAAATCAACAAATTAAATACAATTAAAATGAAATATCAAATATATATATGTGATTAAATATCACATCAAATTTAAGGACCCAACATGGCGTCACGAATCAAGGTTAACAAAATATATAAATTCAATAAAATGTTGTTTATTTTCAAAAATGTTCAAGGCCTTTTTTTCCTCAAATTCACAAACTTTCAAAGATTTTAAATACCCATGAGAACCACTTAATTTTATTGATCTAATTCCATTTTTTATATATTTAATTAAAGATACAATTTTGAACTCAATTCAATTTCATGTTCAATTTAATGAGAATATTTCTTTTTTTTTTTTACTCATTTTAATTTATAGTTTAATCATTTACATTTTTTATTACATTTGTGGTTGTTCATATAATTTTAACCTAATCCAAATATTTTTCACACTCTTATGTATTGATAAATATTTAATTTTACATAGCCTCGAGAATAATTTAATTCAGAAACATGATAGCATCCATAGCAACGGAGTCAACACCCCCCCCCCCCACACACACACACACACACACACACTTAACTCTCAGCTGAGGAGTTCCCTCAGTCCCTCAGGAAGTTGCTCTCCACAACTGTGCAGTATACACACATGTACAAATAAAATACATGCGCATAATGTACATTATACACAAGAGGAAAATTGCCCTGATGTATATGTTACTCACTAGACTGATTCAACTCAATTCAATAAACCTTTATTGTCCTCGGAGGGCATTTCTTGTGCAGCATTTTATAAAAAACATATCAGAAACTTGGGAGAATCCTGCTGTACATACGACGACAACAATATTATCAACATTAAGTTTGCAAAGTTATCACTTATGTGTCTGTTTGTGTCTCCCAGATGTGGAAATATACGGTGTTGACACAAAGTTCAGACAAAGAGAATGAGATATGAAGAAGATGTCTTTACTACGTGCTTAACAAAGGTGATGCATCACAACCCAGATGGAGAGCTGTACCCGGCTGTAGAGATACCAGCATCATGCACCACCAGCATGGAGCTTTAGTTGTAACGTAATGATCTTTTGATATTAAAGTGTCAAATAGCCGTATGAAAGCTTGCACGCAGACCCGAGTGCACACATGCACACACACTGACTCCTCTATATGATGACTGAATATTTTATGACACGCAAATTCATCCACGCGTGCCTTCAGACAACGGGACAACGACCTTTGGCAAACGACAAACAAGCTATCTCACGAACAAATCACCTCGTCTAGACTTCTTCTGTGCGTGTGTGTGTGTGTGTGTGTGTGTGTGTGTGTGTGTGTTTTTCTTTGGCAATGAGGGGGGACTTCCTCCACAGTATCGCTCTCAGCCAATTTCACAATTCCCTTTTTTTCCGCTGTGCACTCTTCTCCTAGATCGCTTGTTCATTACACCTCTAACCTCACTTTTACTCCTTCAGCCCTCACGTCAGTTTCTCCTCCAGCTGTGCAGATTAGCGTCCTTGGAAAAAAAACTCATTTTCATTTCATTTATACGTTCAATTATATCTATCATTCAGGCTGTAACCTGCTGAACTTTCAATGATGCACATTCCTCCATATTTCTACCTCCTTGAAGGCCACTGCTATTGCTCTGCAAGTAGAGCAGACATAAATTAATGATTACATTACATTAATACACTGGAGGGACTAATACATGTTTGACTACCCATGTTTTTAATATTTGAATAAATGCATCTCTTTAAGGATGTTTTCACTGTGGCTTTAAAACTGAACTACATATCATCCAGCGTGTAAATGCAGAAGAGTTGAGAAAAAATGTTATATTCAAATTCTAACCAATTTATTGTGTCTTTTTGGTTCGTAAATGTTTCGCAACAGTAACTCCTACACCCTGTTCTCTCCTGCTATCCACCTTGAACAGAGACACATTAGTGTTGCACAGGCCGGCACACACACATGCATGAGCCGGCCTGTGCAACGTGCACACGCATGCACATGTCATTCAGTGTTAACATCACTGTCTGAAAGAAATGACCTGTGCAGGTGTGGAAATACAGAGTCCCTGACCACACACAGATGGTTGTGTCTGGAGCAGAGAAAGCTCTACATGCTGTGTTGCCTTTGAGTAGAAAGGCAAGAATCCACTAATGAATAGTTAACGTCCATGATGAAGGGATTTTTGTCTTTCTCCATTCATCCAGTGACGCTTTTAGTTGACACGTCCAGGGTGACGTATGTGTCCGCTTTGTCTTGTGTCAATGTGACGTTCTGGTTCGGATCCTGCTCTATGAGCATGTTGAATAATGGTCATAATGGTTCATTATTGTAGAAATTCCTACATTACGAGTAACATGAAATTCCTAAATAAAGAGCAGCTGAAGAGCCAGATATTTCTCTCAATTAGTTGGTGGAGACCAAAAACGGAGCTAAAAAGGAGTAAATATCAGGTGCCAAACATAACCAAGTAGTGCCTTTACAGTTTTGTTTCGTTTCAATTTACAACATTTAAAACTGCGAGCGTTATACAGGAGAAAATAATTTTATATCAAAACTTAATAAAAAAATGCAGTTAACTCGGATCTCCAACTTGGAGGATGGTGTTCCAGTTCAGTAAGAGGCTGGCTGATTTTGTTTGTTTGTTGTTTAACTGGTAGATTTATCACTATGTTTATGTCAATAAGACAAAAGAGACTCTACATTTACCTCGTTGTGTTTATCTCCAGGCTAATGTGAACATCTGTGGCCCCAGAGACCTTCCCACAAACCTTCACCAAAGCTCCACAGACGACTCTCTGAAGCCTTTTATTGGTGAATCTCTTCCATACGGACACTTTGGAGTTCTTTCACTATCTTCTGTCGAGCAATTTCTCTCCCTGTGAGAGAGGAAAGAGCCTAATTCATCACTGAAGGCTCTTACTTAGACGTACGATGAAGGACGTCGTGACCTTATGTCCCTTCTACTGTAGTCTGAATGGTTCTGGAGGAGCCTTTGAATCATCTCCCACTCAGACGGCCTCAGAAGTGAAAACATCACATACCAGACGGCCAAAAAGCCAACCGAATCTCCCATTTTTCAAGTCGGAAGCAATTTCAAAAATGCGATTTGTCAGGATCTATTGTAGTCCGTGTGGTCTGAAACAAGCCTCCGCCTTTCTCCTGCTCCTGTTGTGGAGCTACTGTGGAGCTACTGTGGAGCTGCTGGGAGGCGGTCTGACCCCGAGTTCCTGCTCTCACCCCTAAAACACACACCTCACTGTTTTCATCCTCCCTGCCGCTGCTTTAAACCTTTACACTCTCTCTTTTCTGGCTTTCTATTCAACCGTTCTGCTCCGCTTCGTTTCCTTCCCAAACAAACAGCGGCCGTTTTTCTTTTTTGGGACGTTTTAGAAAAGGAACTTTTCCTTTTACGTGGTGCACGCGAGAGTGCGAGAGTTCCTGTGTGGGAGCAAGAGAGAGCAGTGAACCACAAACGACTCACAATATGTGAAATTAGTAAAAGCTACACCTGCTTGTAGTCATGCGTTTGAAAAAACAAACAAAAACTGATAACAAACTTGCTTTATTGTAGTGTTTTGTTTTTTTTATAGTATCTGCTTTGTGTTATAGTGTTGGCATTTCCTTTTTATAATTTCAATTTCACTAATCATTTCCAAAACATCTGCATGAACAAGTCAAGTTAGAGGTCAAGTCTTCAGAGTGTTTGAGTTACGAGAAGGGATCGGACGTCTGATTTACACACGAATGTGCACGCATGATAGTTTTACATCTGCACAGACAGTAATGCCACACACACACACACACGCACACACACACACACGTTTTTCAGCACGAAAGAAGAAGACTTCGACTTCCAGCTCGGTGGCTGGTGAAAGAGAAAAACCAACCCACTGCGTTTACGTTCATTTACACTAGTTGGCTATTTTTTTTCTGTACTTTCTTAGGTTCAATGAAAAGTTAAGGCGTAAAACAATAAAAGATACTCTATTAAAAAAGAAAAAGGGAAATGCAAATCTGAAAAAAAATAAATGTGGACTCTGTTAAAAAAAGGTCAAAATAAAACACAATTTTTCAGTGAGTGAGTAGTTTGCAATTTGCAATTTTTTTCTTTTCTAATATGCTACTGTATTAATAATAACTATATATATATATTTATATATATGATATATAATAATAGTAATAATAATAATCTACTGCTTTGCTTTACAGTGGTAGAGAATAAAAAATTGGACATTTTCATTGGACTAACGCTGTCAGTTGGAGAATCATTTTAGATGTTGGAGTTAAGTGTTGAGCACATTAAATTAATATAAGAGATCCGATCAATATATCTTTTTAATATATTGATCTCCTTCTTGTCTCTCAAAAATAGATGAGAAACCTACTCTGCCTCTATGGACCAGGCTCCTCTGATATGTGGAATAAAGAAAGAGTTGGGAAGAATCTTGTAATCTGAATAGCCTGATATCCCAAGCAAAAACCACACACACACACACACACACACACACACACACAGACAGACAGACACACACACACACACACACACACACACACGCACTATGGCAAGATGAGTTGTTGAAAATGCATCACTCCGCATGAGTTTAAATACAGGTCAGACTCTTCCAGCAGAGTCAGCACTCTCCCTCACTCTCTCTCACACACACACACACACACACACACACACACTGCTTAATGGGGACAGAGTGGACAGGCCCTCCAGTGTAAACGAGTGTCAGGAAGCACTTTACATCAAGATTCATGTCAAGTTGTTTTCCTCCTATATTTCTGCCTGACTTTGACAACTTAGTGTACGCAGCAGCCTGCTGCTTTGGCAGGATGCAGCACAGAGGGGATTTGACTTTACCTACTTATATCTACAGTACAATATCTTCAGATAAATCAGTGTGAACTGGCCGGTAAATACTTTTTAAGTAAAACGGGGGCAGCTCGAAAAAATGGACACGTTGTGCATGTGTGTCAAAAGGCTTCTAAGTTCTTCCAGCATTCACAGAAAGGTTGTCATTTTTATTATTCTGTCTTCTTGGGTGTTTATTCATGTTTAGTCCTTACAGAACGCTGTTGCATGCTGCACAAAACTGTGTGAGGATTTTTCCCCGTGCACCTACCGGTGTCACAGTTAAAACTTTATATCATTTAGATTGTTGTGCTACAGTGCATCAAACAGCCTTTTTGTGAATTGTGTGGATTTTAAGTTAAACTACAAAGCCTAGAGAGAAGCCACATCATTCTTTTCACCCACACTGCAGAAGGAAAAAAATGGCCGTGACCCCCCCCCAATTTAATTTTGACTGTTTAACCTTTTCTGCTTTTCTCTGCTTCGTATCCCGAGGCTGTTCAGCACAACACTGCACTGCTTCATGGTGTACAGCCTGTATGTATGTATGTATGCATGTATGCATGTATGTATGTGATGAGGGAGGGGGGTGGAGGACAGTTGGATACAGGGAGACAGTAGGTCAAGAAAGAAAGTTTGAGGGAGACAGAGGAAAAGAAGAGGAATGCCAGCGATTTATTTAATTGGGGCGGACACAATCTAGTGTAAACTATTAGTACGTATATTATGCAATTCATCACATCAAACATTCCAGTCGTCCACAGAAACCTGCATGCTTCTACATGTGAAACTGAACATGCTGGTACTCGTGTGCATGTGTGCATGTGTGTGTGTTTACGTGCACGCACAGGCAGATCAGCGCCTGTGTATACATGTGAGGCAGCGCGGCCTCCTCTTGTTTGACCCTTCTCCGATGCATCCTCTTACTCATCCTCTTATTTCATCATGGAGCGAGTTGGGCTGAGCACACGAGGCTCCATAAAGCTTTCACCGCTGACAGGACTATAAATCTCACCGTGATGGAGAAGGTTGAATGTGATTGATAACATGGGTGGAGCAAGTGCGCTACCTTCACCTAATATCTGCATGAGCAGGAACATTTTAATGGGTTTTCACACTGAAAATACCCCTTAAGCAACACAAAAGTCTGTGGTTAGGTAGCGGGTTTTCACATAGTTTTAGATTTAGTCTTTTGACAAAGGTCAATTCTTCTTCTTCTTCTTCTTCTTCTTCTTCTTCTTGTATCTTCATGTGCCTCCAGTTCTTGGAGGAACAAGATTTCTGGACTAAAGTGTCCATGTCCCTCTGCTCTGCAGTGATACACCTGCAGTGATTCTCCTCAGTAAATCCAGTTGTCATTTCCAAACTCAGAACCGCTCTCTAGTGTCGCAACCGTGCAAGATGCAGTCGCAGAACTTTCTAGGTGTGTAGTTGAGATAAAAGCGAAAGGCAACGTTTGAAGATGGGTGTGGTCCGAGTAGGAAGGGGCCCTTTGCGCCCTCCTACTTAACATCCCCGGCCCGATTTGGCACTGCTGCGTTTGTGATCCCACGGCCAGATGTTCTCCAGTGTTCTAATATTGGATTAGTGCTACAGCAGTCTATCAATAATGATTAACAAGCCGACGAACCAACATTCACGACCACCATTACAAGCATCCATCAGCACGAGGTCAGGGACCACAGATCCCCTACAGTATGTTACTGATACGCCTGTGTCTGCAGCTGGAGCATGTGTGAAGGACAGCAACCAAGAGAAGAAGCAGGGAACGCAACAAAGGAGATTTATGGCACTTTCTTTGTCACAGACACTTAACAGTGCAGGATGTTTAGGTAGAAGGGGGATCAGATTGCACTGTATTTAGTCCAGATGCCAATCATCTAACAAATCTTCAATGCAACATTTACAACCGTTGTGAAACAAAAGAGCTAGAAACAGGATCTGGGGAAAGCTCCGCGCTGAAGCTGCTTTCAACAGCATGACTAATAAAGGAAAACAGATCATTTTACACTTTATTCAGGCCAGATGCCAATCACTGATGAAATTAGGAAACCTTTAGCTTGGAAAACTTTAAAGAAAGGTTGCAAATCAAACAGTAGGCTGGTCCTCAGATTTCAAAAGAAAATTGAGTTGGCCTCTGATCTTGAAATGTAATAACTCAATGGAATCGATGTAGAAACTGCGCAAACACAGTATCGCTGGGGATAAAGTGACGTGAAGAACAAATATTCATTATTCATCGTTAAAGCAAATTTCACTTGTGTAAGCACAGCACGGCATCGTTTTTAAACCCGATGTCTAGTTTATCAACTGGCAGCTATTTGTCATAAATGTATTTAAATATAATCTATTTAGTCACATTTGCTGTAATCTCTAGGGGAATAATAGGGAACAATGGTGTGTTTATGTAAAAATAATATCAGTGTAAAGCTTTAAAATATGTATCATTTGCCTGAAAGCTGATTTTGATATTTGTTTGGATGCTTAACAACATAACATGTGCCTCATGTATTAAATATTCATGTATTAAATAAAACCTGTATTTTGAAATATTAGTATCATTTGTACAGGATGATAATGGTTGATTTTACAGACTACACATATAATTGACAGCATTTTTATATATTGCTCTAAAATGATACGGTACCTTACGCATATTAATAAATACATTGTGTAGGTGTAGGAGAGGCGGGGCTAGTGGCTAGTGGCTCACCTGGACAGGTAGAGACCTGTTTGGCCGACAGGAAGAGGAGAAGGAGGAGGAGGAAGGACGGGGGGGGGGCTAACCTTGCCCCGGGCAGCGCGTGGGCCGAGAGCCGGCGGGGGTGAGGAATGTCAACGTAAAGAGGAAGGAGAAGAGTGATGGAGGGTGTCGAATAATTGGGGGGGAAAGAAACTGTTTAAGGAAACGCTCAACATCTCAGATCCATCCTGCAGTGTCGACATTATATTACAGTAGATAATAATAATAGATAATGTTATTAAAAGTGGTGTAAGCATTGAGATTACAAGGTGTACAGTTGTGTTTTATGTAAGGACTTAAAACATAGTTACATATCATCTACATCTTACTGTACAGGACTGAAATTAGAACATTTGGAAGTAATTATTCTTCCCTTTTTTGCCAAGATGCTAAACATAACCAGTCTGTTAACGAACCTCCCTGAGGTTAACCGGGTGTTTGGCAGTCGGTCCGTACGGGGAAGAGTTAAAGGTTAAAGGTCAAAGGCTCAGGGCTCAGGGTGAGAGATGAGCAGGGCAGTGTAGAAAGAGGTCTGCACAGGCCTGTCTCAGCCTCAGGGCCTGATATCATGTTTGTTCTGTAAACATAGACGTGCCAGGGATCCACATAATACACAAACGTATTACCCAGACACACACTACGCAAGAAGGTACGCACATGAAGAAGAGGACGCGCAGACACGAGCCTTGCATTCAAATATTCCACGACTCTATAATCTATATCGCACTCACATGCAGTTGGGGGGTTGATTTGTAAGCTCTCTTGCAGCACAACACTGACCCCTGTTTTCCTTCAACGTCTACTTCTCTTTTAACTCTTTTGCTCTCCATGTGGAGTTTTGTGAAAAATAACGAAGAAATAAAAATTTTTTTTTTTGGGTACATTGGGTTAAATTCATTCCACCCCAGATGTTTTGTTTCCAGGCATTGAAAGCTTGTTCTTTTTCCTGCTCCAGATAGCATCTGCTCTCAGGAGTTTACAGTAAACGAGCTCGGACACCGCGAGCAAAGCTTCCTGTATTAGAAGCGGAAAACGGAAAAATAAGAGACAAAAGAGACTATGAAATCTGGTGTTTTTTTCTGATGTCGGGCGGTTTAGTGATCCCCTGACCGTTCTTCTCGTGCCACCAGCAGGTTGACCATTCTGGATTCTAGTGATACATCTATATTATATTGCCATAACATTTGGTACAGACATACATGATGCACAGAGGACGTATCCTCATGACATTTGGTGATCCCCTGACCTTTCATCTAGCGCCACCAGCAGATTGATATTTGTGGTTTTAAGTAGAATATCTGGACAATGACGTTCCCATCAGCCTCAGCTACGCTTGGTGTTTAGCGCTAATTAGCAAATGCAAGCGTGCTAACACGTTAACATAATACCTGAGCATATTAGCATCGTGAGCATGTTAGCATGACGACATTAGTATAGCCGTGAGTATGGATGTAGACACAAAATCCATGGAATAACTTTGGTTTTCTAGCGTGAACTGAGCACTAGCATGGCTGTAGACTTTTACTTTAACAATGTATTTAATGTTTCTTTGAGCAAACTTATTATTATGTTATTTTACACCCAGGGCAGACATGTCCAGAGAGAACCTGCAGGCTGCTGCTGCCGGGTCCTGTCTGTAAGCCAACAGTCATCGTGGAGCAATTACATCCTGGAACACACACGTAACCACATATTTACACACACACACAGACACTGACTGTACACTGTATTCACACAATATTAACAATCCCAGTCATTAAATTGACAAGTTGACACACGTAACCATGTTAACCACAGTTCGTTTAGCTACAAATACACATTGAGAAGAGAAAAAAAAGGATTTAAACTCGCTGCCAAGTTCATAAATTTCTCACATTTCATTTGAATTAGGTGTGAAGACATGTCAAACACACAGTGCAGCGTCTTCCAAAGACCCCCGAATGCTGCCGGTTGCTAACAAAGGCCAAGTTCAGCTGCTGTGACTCAGAATTAGTGTATAATTACGGGGAAAATCCCCAGTGTAAACATTTAAATGTACCGACCTGCCTGGAAACACAGCAGACAGGTAAACGTAGAGACACGCAGACACCTTTAAAACATCTAGGGTGCACAAGGTCAAAGGTCACGGCCCCTTGGTGACCTCGAGGGGCCTATAAACACTCAGTCTGATCCCCGTGACTGAGCAAACAGCAGCAACTGACGGGATAGTGGCAACGCAACCGGGCGCAAGGTTGCCACGGTGACTGACAGGCGTTGACACCGTCACCATGGTAACTGACAGGCAGTGATGGACAGGCTGTAAGGAAACGTGTGTGTGTGTGTGTGAGAGCTGATCCATGAGATACAGAGAGGAGGGATTAAGTGTATAATGGGGCTGGGATTAGTAATCTAACCACGATATCCCTCCACCTTGATGTGCGACAACGCAGGGCTTCAGTTCAGGGTTGTCCTGCGGCTCGGTGCTGTTCGGCCTGTGCGTGTTCTTCAATCACTCTATTGATGACTACATGTTCCTCCTTCATGTGAAGGGGCTGATTAAAGGCTGGTGGATGAAAATAACAGTCTGGGGTGAAATCACAATCCTCACTTGTAGCTGCGCAGCCAGAGTTATGTGCTGGCTCCCAAAATTGGCCCTCAGCTATCAAAACTTTGGAAACCTTGGTATAGTATGTCATAAAGAATATCATTAAACATGTCCTAGTATGGTTTGTTATAAAAGTCATTAAAAATGGCATATTACAATATTAATTATTATATTAAAAATGTCAAAATCAGAGTATAGCATGCAATAAAAAATGTCATAAGTGCAGTAAAAATGTCATAAGTGCAGTAAAAATG
>CALSBV010010278.1:70578-81536 GCA_943590825.1 Bovichtus diacanthus
TTGGTTCTCATAAAACTGGATTATGCAACCTAATCATCACTTGTTCGCTCTCTATCTTAACTCATCAAAACATTGTAATGTTATAAATTAGGAGCCATACCAAAACCTGCAAAACATAGAATTAAGGTAAACACTGACGTAAGTGATAGGTCGAGGTAGAAAGAAGAAAGGTTATCTTGGGATGTGAACATGACTCATGGTGTTATTGATGGAGAGGGACTGTGTGTGTTTAGTAAGGTGTGGCAAACTGCATCATGCTACTGCGCCCTCAGAGCACACAAACTACAAGCTGGCTCACCTCCACGTGGTAGAAATCACTGCCAACACTTCCCTGGTACTGCAAACACAGCTGTGAACACACACACACACACACACACACACACACACACAGTAACCTGGCAGAGCAAACACACCTGAGAGTGATGACATCAACCTCAGCTCAAGTCTGGCGCTCAGACGCAGCCTAACTGAAACACAACCCGGTAATCAGATGTGAAATCATCAGCAATAAGATATTAAAGAACAGTCTATTAATAGAGTGCAAGAAAATGAACATGCCAGAGTAAAAAATGTGATTTAACTGCTCTTGAGGAAAGTGTTTTATATTAATGATACAGCATGGAGTTGGGACTTTACACTCTGCGAAATGATCCGTCTTACTTCTCTCTTCTCTTCTCTCTCTTCTATCCTTCACTGTCCTCCCTTCCTTCTCTGGTCTGCGTCTCCTTTCCTTCCTGTCCAAAAAAGGAAAGGAGAGAGGGATCATGCCACACGGCAAAGAAAAGGATTATTTGTTGCTTAAAAATTCTTCACGTCTCAACTAATCCCAAGTGTTTAAATTCTAATAGGCTATTTTAAAGACCAGTGTGTGTGTGTCTGTGTGTGTGTGTGTGTGTGTGTGTGAGTGTGTGTAATACTTCATTCCAACCCTAATGAAGCTCTGCCTGTGGTTTCATACCTTGCGTCCCAAAACTGACCAATGGCACACAAGGTCACCGTGCAGCCAGATTGGCTTATCCAATCGGATGAAAGTACAGCCAGGGGGGCAACGAGGTGGCCAGAGGACATTCTGAGGAAGAGGAGGAGGAGGAGGAGGGGGGGGGTTTGGAGGTGAATTTGCTCCCAAAAAACCTTCACAAACTCTTATGATGGAACGTAATCGGATTCTGGGGCTTAGGGGGATTTTGCCTGGAGAAATTGTCTTATTATTATTATTATAACTTCTTTGTTTAGCGGATGCACTTATCTCTAGGCTGAATAATGGGGATTATTCCTTTATTCCATACTCACACACATAATGCTGGGAAGCTGTTTCCTCAGTAAGTAGGTCTAAGTGCCCTTGTTTAGTTTGCCACAGTAACCACTGTATTGTTAGCAGCCACAGTGTGAAGTTTCACCGTGAAGAGAGAGGTTAGAGGAAATAAATACCTTCGAATGTAGCATTTGAATTGTTTTTCAGCAGGAACCTTTTACTCCGTGGGAAAAGTGTCTGCATTGTTCTCCTACAATGGGTCGGCATTCAAAGGTGAAACCACGTTTGGAGTAAAATGACGCAGCAAACCACACATTTTCTCAGGACAATGTTTAGGCTATGATTTATTTTTGCAGGATCCTGACTGCATTTGCAGAATAGTACATCTCTGTAACTTAGATTTATTGTCATTGTGCAAGAGAGACTTTCTGTGTTTGCTCTTGTGACTGGACACTGATGTTATGTGTAAGTGAATGCGCTGTTATAGGCTTTGTTTTTTATACTTTCTTTTCAGTGTATTACTCCACGAGTACCACATTGTGGCTCCAACACCACAAGGTCCTGGGTGACTTTCATTCCCAGCCATTAAACCATTAAATCAGTCTGAGTGAAGCTTAAATCCTGTTTTTCTGCCTAAAGATGCATTAGGGGTTGACGGACAGGCACAGAGATCCCAGGGAAACCCTGTGATGATGTAGGTGAGACCTCACTGCAGTAAGGAGTCTCCTGTCAAAGGATTTGCATGAACCCAGAAAAGGGATAAATTCTTGCATTACTGAGAATAAAGACTTATGGTAGTAAATCAAATATATACGCATAAGTTATATGGATGCAGCTCTGATTATACATGATTCCCTTTTAGAAGACATTTCTTTATAATTACATTCAGCTGAAAATGTTGTTTCAAGAGGACAAGTATGTTTGCCAAAAATTAACTCTCACACCAGCTCCAAGTTAAAAGCTGAAAGACTGAACTCATTTGCACGATGCAGTAAATGATGTTCACTGGAGATAATTGAGCGAGAGAGAAATCCCTCTCCGCGGGAGATTGGGAGAAAAGAGAAACGAGCATTGAGGGTGAACTGGGAGCTGAAAGTGTAGAGGACGACCAGGGTTATGCAGTGGTTATCATACTTGCAGATGGAACTTGGCAACAAAAGCTAAATTTTCATCATGAGGGGTTAAAGCTAAATTATCTGCCAAGAACTTTAGAAAGAAATGGATGCATTGAGTGCACACCTTCTGTTAAAGTTCAACTTTAGCTTCAAGGATGCGAGCGCTTTGTTTTCGATTGTCCTCGTCATCGTCTTGGACATGATGAAGACAAAGGCGCTGAAGAGAGAAAAAGTGAAAACACAGAATCTACTCAGGAATGGGAGATGATAATATAACATGCTGTTTGTCTGTAATCCTGCAGCTCTTTCCTCCAGAGCTTCTCTCCTTCTCGTTTCTTTCTTAACGCAGCTTGGCGACGCAATTTCCGCATTTCCTTTTGCATTTCAATTGATTGCATTTTGAACACTGTCCTGACACTAAGGGCCTCTCAGAGTTCTCCTGGGGCTCCGAACGGCCAGTCTGGGTCTGCATGGATGTAGCACCTGGGACTTGTGTGTTAAAACTGGGGCTTGAACTTCACACAGTGAATTTATTCCACCTATGCAGCCCGTTTATGCACGATAAACAGAAGTTAATCATACATTTGAAAGACAAATAATGGTGACAATGTGTTAAGCTTTTAGATCTTTTCCACAGCACAATGTGAACGCTGCAAGAAAGAGAGAGAGAGAAGGGGGAGAGAGAGAGGAGAGGGGGAGAAATGGGTTTTCTAAGTGCTTCATCTTTTGTCTCATTGTCTCTGAATCCCAAGGACAAACTGTGGCAGCCTGATCACACTCCGTCAGCTGGAGGCTTTGCTCCTCCCCTGATGACTTCAGATTCAACATCCATCTCCAGCCACACGCACAAACACCCTTAAGAGCCTCTATGTTCCTCTCCATCTGGAACAACACGCACATAAACGCCGAGGTGCGCACAAGCTCGCAGAGTCACCGGTTGAATGCGACCATCAGCCTCCAGGTGGTTTTCAATGTGTCGATGACGGGTAAACACTGCAACAGCTGTTCTGTCGTCCTATCACGTTCCTCTTCTCTCCACCGCTTCTCTCTTCACCTCATCTCTCTTGCTTTCATTACCCAACACTCTCGTCTCTCATGATGCGCTGCTGCTTCAGATATACATATATACATATATATACATATATATATGAGAGACAGTTTTATAAACAGAAAGGCAAACACAATTCATACCACAAGTGAGGTTCTGCGTGGGTCTGGTGTTCTCCCTTTTCAAACTCCGTGTTATGTTGTTTACCAGGAGTTCAGCACCATTTGGCTGTTTTTGTATTCCTTTAATTACCAACTATATTCATGATGGTATTGGCCGTAACGACATCCGCGCCACGAGCACCAAAGCAGACGCACGGAGGAAAGTATGAATGGGCCTTTAAAAAACATGTTCGTGCAAGATTTGAAACCTCGATCTAATCACTCACATGTTGCTTCGGATATGAATGTAATAACCCAAAAGTATTCTCTTTTTAAATCCCACTTCTCGTCTTTTCGTCTATTCAGCAAACATTTTTTTCCACATGCTTCCTGTGGTTAGTCTCACCCTCTGGGCTCACTCCTAAAGGAAATACCTGTCCTCGGCGTGTCGCAGATCCAAATGCACAGTCACACACAACGTCTGCCACATGTCAAAACATTTGTTTGTGGAAGGTGCGAGGTTCATATTATTAATCGACTTCAAGTTTTATGAAGCAACCAGATAAGCTAACTGTGCTACACGCCTCCCACACATGCAAAGTGCCCACACATGAAACCGACCGCAACACAAACAGGGTGTACGATATGCTACGAATGGAGAAGATAAAGTGGAGCTGAGTGATGGCGGAAAATCTCTCTTTTTTTTTTTCCCTGACTTGGCAGGTGCTCCAGCTCCTGTACAAAGAGAATCTGTCACTCACAGGCGGAAAGTAACTCCGGAAACTATAGAGAAGGACTGTATACAGAGCTGACGCACAAACAGGCAGATATGCAGCGACCTGGGACACACTGACATCTGAGTTCAGTGGCTGGATACATACACACGTATGAAGATACCGCTTTCACATGGGCGCAAAGAAAAACCTGCACACAGAGAAGAGAGAAGCATGTCTTTAATCAAACCTAGTGCATCTGTCAACAATGCTGTGCACACAGGGCTTCATCACAACACAGAGGCCCCTGTTTGTGTGTGTATGTGTGAGCAGACATGACCAAACAACACACCCCTCCATCCATCACGCCGACAGGCTGAATAAAGTGGGACTGCTCTTTCAGGAAAGGGGACACAAGTACTATAGCATGCTAGAGTCTGACTTTACAGGAAGGACTGGAATGCAGCATCTGTTAACTGTGATTGATATTAAATAAACGGTGGTCAATACAGAGCGTGTTGAAAGAACACAGACTCACACGCACACACACACACACACACACACGCCAACTGGTTTCCATTGACACACAGATGCAGGGGGAAATGGTACACACAGGCTTTGATGTGGAAATCAAAGTGTTGTGAGAAGCTGAAAAAACACATAAAATGCATGAGACTGTCATGTTAGTGTCTGCTTAAAATGAGATGTATCAAAGTGAGTGAAAACAGAGATGAACGGCTAATTGCAGAGAGGACAGTGAAGAAACTCAGCTGAAATAAGGGATCAAAGTTAAACAGAAATGCTTTCAACTTCCGCCCGTTACAGAGGCGATTCTGTGTCCCTCGGCTCAAATAAAGAACGCAGCCAAAAGAGGCAAAACAAATAATAAAGCACTTAAACTTATTTCCAATGCGTTGCCAGCTAAAAAGTATATTGACCGTCTACATAGTTCCTGGAAGAAATGTGCACGAGTAATGAAAAACAGTAGCAGAAGTGTTCAGCGCAAAGTTTCTTTTGCTGTGGTGGGAGCTGCAGTGTTGTAATCAGTATGTGGTCAACTTCCTGATTACAGTCCAGCATCGCATTCCACTTCTGTTACAGACAGCTGTGATTAGCATGAGGGTGAGAGCCTGCAGGGTGTGTGTGGGTGTATCTGTGTGTGTCTGTGTGTGCACCTACCCATCAACCCCTGTGTGTGAACGTGCGTGCACGCTGACCTTTTTTATGTCTACAACCATTGTCCTTCTGCGACTCTGTGACGAAAATACACATCTGGAAACAACAAAATGAAACGAATGAATGCGAATGGTGTTACAATCCAACTCCAACTTGGAGTCTGTGCACTTTTAATGTAGTCTGCTGTTGCGGTGACAGCGGGAACCTTAAGGTTTCTGGGAACTACCATCTCGCAGGACCTGAAATGAGACTGCAGCACAGGCTCCGTCATAAAACCCCTGCAAAGGATGCACTTCCTGTGTAACCTGCTGTGAGAGGTGCTGCTCTAGCTCTACAGAGCAGTTAAAGAGAAAGAAGATTATCAATATAAACCTGCCCATCCTGCAGGACCCTCACTGCAGACCCCTCACACCCTGTTCTAACTTCTCCCCTCTGGCACTACAGACCACTGCGTGCCAAAACTAGCAGACACCAGGACAGTTCATCTCCACATGTCGTTCCTCTCTCCAACAGTTACACTGAAACAACTGGGGGCAGCTGAGACCAGCTCTAAACAATAAAATGATCCCTTATAAAGTTGTGAACTAATTGGCTAAGTTGCTTATATACACATCCATCAGATATGAGCAACATTAGCATATATAAGTTCAGTATTGATCCATTTTTAGCTTTGTTTTTGGTCAATTCCTGACGGAAATATTTGTCTATTTAGCAGCTAAATGCTTTTAGAGCCGCTGAGGATTCCTCGTTTGTCAACATACTTGGCCAATAAAGTCTATATAAACTGGTATGAAGCTTACGCTACAAACCAATCTGAGTATGCGTACGTGTCCATGTGTGCGTGCGTGTGTGTGTGTATCAAATTCAGCTTGGTGAAGGGTGCTGGGGTTACATTTTCTGCACATGTGGGTTGGAGGATTACCTGCATTTCCTCGACCTGATTCTTATCGCCTGCACCAGCAACACTCTACAGAATCTCCGTCACTGAAAAGATGAAAGATTCACCGTGATACACTCAAGCACATCACCTGCATACCACAGCAACACCCGGGGGCACGGGTGGAGGGAAGGTTAGGGGCCGCAGAGCTGAAGGTAACTCAATGTACTCTCCTTCTCTTGTTTCAGAATGTTGGTCATGTCCTAGTTGACCAAGATTGTTTTTTTTATGTGCAAACAGAAAATACATAAATTCGAAAATAAAAATACAAATTTGGAAGTGCAAGATTTGGAAAGCGAAGCAAAGCTTCTAATCTAAACTCTTGCAATGTCTCTCCTTCAGTGGCTGTGATAAAGCTCTACGGGGTGAAATTGTGGTTCATGGCTATCGTACTCTATCGTAAGCTTAACGCTTATCATGTGATAAAGGTCATGGGGAGTAAATTGAGAAAGCGGGAGAAAGCAAAGCGCGAGGGGTACAAGAGCAACATCAGCGAAATTAAACTGAGAGGGAAAGGACATCATGAGAGCAAGAGATGTGGAAAGAGGGACAGAGAAACTGTCACATAAATCTGAAGCCTGTTAGATAATAAGCTGAGAGGCGGACGGAGAAAATGAAGAGTGAAGACTCTTCACTTAACCCCTCAGTTAATCTGTCCTCACGATGAAATAGTCACCTCCTCCGTCAGTCGATCTCACCGCAGCTGCAGGCCTCAAACAGCGTTCTCTTTTTGTTCATCGCTTCACCTTCTTTCTCCTTCTTTCCTCATCCTTACATCCAAGGGGCCTCTTTCCCTCCACCTCTGGTCACCGTCCACTGGGGTGTGATAAGAGGCGAGTTGAGGCAGGCCCCTCGCTTCCAGGCCTCATTCTAAATACTTGGATCACATATAAGGGCAGGAGTCACTTCATTAAAGCAACATTATGTTTTGGTATTTTTGCTGTAGCGAGTTGACAACTTTGCTAATACAGCCAAACATCAAGCAGGTCCAACAACACAAGACAAAGGAAGCCAGCTAATATTACAAACCTGGTTCTGTTCCTGGCTGCGTGACTTCGGTTCTGGCACGACACAGGCGCTGCTCCACCCCCGCCCCCACCTCCTCCTCCCAGCGGTCCATAGCTTGTGCACTAGCAGTGTAAACACCATCACACATTTCACACATCTAGCTGCTTGAAAACAAACTCCCAAGACGAAAGGCAGAAGAAGCACAAGGTCCATCTTCAATTTAAGGCGGATTTAGTTTATTCCACAAAATGAGAAGGAGGTGGAAGTCATACGTGAGACACCCCGGACAACTGCTGGTACTTTTGAAGACAGAAGAAAGCAGCAGCGCTGTAGAATGACAAAGTTGCTGCTTATCAATTTTCCGCAGAGAGGCAGGCGTATGAGGTGCTTGTATTAGGTAACTCACAAAAACGTGTGCAGCTATAAGCGCACACAGAGCAACACTCACACAGCTGTGTTATTCAGCTGTGTGAGTGTTGCTCTGTGTGCCCCACAGCTTTTCAGAAAGCACGTCCTGTAGGAAGTGTTAGCGCGGACTTCACAGAGCTGTAAGGCACTTCTGAGTAACACCTGTCACTTCTGGTGGAGCTGTGAATGGATAAATGACTTGGTATAACATCGGCTA
Source organism: Bovichtus diacanthus (assembly GCA_943590825.1). Lineage (NCBI taxonomy): Eukaryota > Metazoa > Chordata > Actinopteri > Perciformes > Bovichtidae > Bovichtus > Bovichtus diacanthus. Next base: position 78,554 of record CALSBV010010278.1, read on the forward strand.
GCGCTCTAGGGAGAGAGGGAGAGAGGGAGAGAGGGAGGCTACCGCTCTAGAGAGAGAGGGAGAGAGGGAGGCTACCGCTCTAGAGAGAGAGGGAGAGGGAGGCTACCGCTCTAGAGAGAGAGGGAGAGAGGGAGGCTACCGCTCTAGAGAGAGAGGGAGGCTACCACTCTAGAGAGAGAGGGAGAGAGGGAGGCTACCGCTCTAGAGAGAGAGGGAGAGAGGGAGGCTACTGCTCTAGAGAGAGAGGGAGGCGACCGCTCTAGAGAGAGAGGGGGCTACCGCTCTAGATAGAGAGGGAGAGAGGGAGGCTACCGCTCTAGAGAGAGAGGGAGGTTCTACTTTCTCTCTGCTATCTGCTGCCACACATTGCGTCAGTTGATGGTCTGTTATCACAAACCTGGCAAGACATTTAATCATAACTCCTACAGTAGCAATGATATTTTCTTAAGCATTAAGAACATAATTATTCCAACATATAAACATATCTTTGTCACCACATTATCTGTTATAGCTGACACAATGAGTGAGAGAGAACTGACTCTGTATTTGCTCATATAGTACATTTTGAATATGAAGGGCAAAGCTCCATAAACTGCTTATATGCATCATGATTGAACTGGTAATAATCAAATCTGTGTTTATGTTTGCATATTAAGTTTTAATGTGATTCCAATGCTCTAACCCAAGACAAATTATCTGTGGCCTCTAGTAGCAATAATGTCGCATTTGTGCATTTGTTAGAAAAATGTCGCGAACAGGAAAACCTCCCGTTACGGCGACTTATTCTGATGGATGGTCACAAAGCCTGTGGATACCTGATATACCTAATTAAGACTAAATAAGCTAAACTTATTATGAAAAGCACTCTATAAATAAAATGTAAGTTACGATCTGTTCACATATTGGCAATACAAATCAATTAATACGTGTAAATTGTAACATATAGTACATTTTAAAGAAACCTTTATACCTTATACTACATTTTAAAAGTTATGTCCTTCATTCTTAATGTACAAAACAGAAGAAGCAGGCCAGGCAGTGACGGATGGACGTGGATATGAATGTGCTGTAGCCTAAACTGTGTTCGTGTTTGAAAGCTGTAAATCTCTTCACTGCTCGCTAAACTGACAGAGGTAGGAAAGGTGTGATGGATGGAGCGCAAATTGGGAGAAAAGAGATGGGAGGATAAGGTCATGTGTTCCACGAATGTCAGTTTCGGAAAAAGAAACATCTGCCTCGGGGGCAAAACATGGAAGCAGGGTACTTTGTTTATGCTGGAAAAAGCAGAATTGGGAATGCAATTTGTAAATGTCCTCAGTGTGGACGAAAAAAAAGAAACATGGCATGTTTACTGTTTGCAAAGGTTAATAGCTCAGGGTCTTGAGGCTAAAGCTGTTCGTTCAAATTTGACTTTGAAACATTGGACCCTTAATATTTACATAATAAAATATCTGTTTCAGTGAACAAAAGGAAAGAGGAGGACAGTGTTTTTCTATGTGATGATGAAAATAATGTGCTCGTAGAGTCGAAAGCAGATGTTTTTAACCGTGAGCATCTCCGAGAGTCAAGGAGGGGGCGCGAGGGTAAAGACGTGGGGCAAAGATCGTTCCACTATGTGAGCTGAGAGGCGCAGGTGCGTGCAGCAGGTCTGCTGAAAGCAATGAGAAGGTAGTTATTGTGGTTTGGTCTTATACCTTTGTTCCATACGGCTGCAGCAGATGTTGTGTGTCGCAGCTTAACGATCGACTCTTTTTCTTGTCATAACTCAATATTACATATTAAAGTAGATTCCGTGTGACTTGCGCCTCTATAACTCCATTATACATTGCAAAGATGAACTGCAAATAGCTCATTTGCGCCAAAATGTAAACAGACTTTGAAAGTCTGAAATGTTAACTGGAAGCTCTGGGGGAAAAAACCAGCAGTCACACTTTCCTGGAAATATTGTGCCTTTTAGAAAAAATAAACCAGTTTATTATTATTCAATTTTTTTTTTTGTTTGTTTTTTTTAAATTCTGCAATTGAAAACAGGCAAGAAATTCAATAAAAAGAGAACTCCAGCAGAATCATACATAAAAAATTATTTCTTTATTGGATTCTAATGTAAAAATGAGTACTTGGACACAAATGATAGAATATATGACTGTTGGGTACAAACTCACAGCCTCCCCTTTATGAAAACTGCGTCTTAACCGACTGAGCTGCAATAGTTTCTCACAGGAGATTTACAAACGTTCAGATGAGGTTACACAATTGACAATTAATTTGTCAAATTTAATCAGCAGCAATGTGCAAACATAGCCTTTAATAGCAGATGAATATGAAGGCATATCCTGACACTGAAACCACGACAAAGACTTTGGCTGGAGCAGCTGAAACTCGACTCCTTTAATTTAATTTGAAACAGGCATCCATCTGCGCAGAATATTTTAAACAGGCTGCAGTTGCTTCAGGGGCTATTATCTCCTTTTATGTGTTTTATTTGTCTCTCTTTCTTTCTCTTTTTCAAACACACAAACAGAGACTGATACTAAAAAGGAGAATTCTCCTCGCAGGACAGAGAGTCCGGGACAGATTATGCTCTGGGCCTGACGACGGCTCAACAACGTGCGCCAGTGAAGAAGAAGAAGAAACAAAAAGTATTGTGTCTGTAACATCCTCATCCTTAGATGCCCTTCAGCTCCTTCGTTCAACTTCATAGCTCTGGACTGTTTTAGGAGAAAATACTCTTTGTGGGTGGTTTTTATTAGGGACAGAGTCATATTTTCACCGTAATACTCAGATATTTCCATGTTTTCATTTGAAATGAGCTCTGTTGTTTTCATCGTTGCTCTTCTTACTTCTCGCTGCTTTCAATGCTTTGTAAAGTACCACGAGGGATTTTTGTAAAGTACCACGAGGGATTTTTGTAAAGTACCACGAGGGATGTACTTTTATAAAGTACCACGAGGGACGTACTTTCGTAAAGTACCACGAGGGACGT
>CALSBV010010278.1:82137-98102 GCA_943590825.1 Bovichtus diacanthus
GTCACTCTGTAGAGAACCAGAGCAGAACCAGAGTCACTCTGCAGAGAGAACCAGAGTCACTCTGTAGAGAGAACCAGAGTCACTCTGTAGAGCAGTGATTTTCAACCAGTGTGCCGCGGCACACTAGTGTGCCGTGAGAGATCGTCAGGTGTGCCGTGGGAAATGATCTAATATCACCTAATTAACCATTGTCGGGTGTCTGTGCTGTAATAAAGTGTGGCAGATAATGTAATACTCTTCTATTTCAGTGGGTGGCAGCAGAGGGCTATAGACAATAGAGTTAGCGCTGCGCGACACGTGACAGTGACAGTTTGGGATCACAGCAAGACGAGCAAGTGACAGTGATGGAGAAGTTTTTGAGAAGGGAAAATGCAAATGCCGAACAGGGCCCTGGACAAAATTCTGACCCAGATGAAGGCCCTAGTATGAGTGGTCGACAAAAGAAAAAAGACAAGACGGTGAGCTCGAGGCAATACAGTTTTTGGTTACCTGTTTCCAAAGAGTTTCCCATTCTGGCCAACAAAGCTATTTTGACATTGCTTCCGTTTTCAACCACATATCTGTGTGAGCTGAGCTTCTCAAGCTTGACTGCGATAAAAACTAAAAACAGAGAGAGACTGAGAGCTGTTGAGGAAGAGCTTCGTGTGTGTCTTTCTACCATTACTGCCAGGATATCCATTTTGTGTTCATCGAAACAGGCCCAGGTTTCACACTGAGTATAAATACATTGAGAAACTATATTATTAACTATATGTATTATATGTACTGTGTTAGAGTGTCATTTTGTGTCATTTTGGTTGGTGGTGTGCCCCAGAATTTTGTAAATGTAAAAAATGTGCCGCGGCTCAAAAAAGGTTGAAAATCACTGCTGTAGAGAACCAGAGCAGAACCAGAGTCACTCTGTAGAGAGAACCAGAGGAACCAGAGTCACTCTGTAGAGAGAACCAGAGCAGAACCAGAGTCACTCTGTAGAGAACCAGAGTCACTCTGCAGAGAGAACCAGAGGAACCAGAGTCACTCTGTAGAGAGAACCAGAGCAGAACCAGAGTCACTCTGTAGAGAGAACCAGAGCAGAACCAGAGTCACTCTGTAGAGAACCAGAGTCCCTCTGTAGAGAGAACCAGAGGAACCAGAGTCACTCTGTAGAGAGAACCAGAGCAGAACCAGAGTCACTCTGTAGAGAACCAGAGTCCCCCTGTAGAGAGAACCAGAGCAGAACCAGAGTCACTCTGCAGAGAGAACCAGAGCAGAACCAGAGTCACTCTGCAGAGAGAACCAGAGTCACTCTGTAGAGAACCAGAGTCACTCTGTAGAGAGAACCAGTGCAGAACCAGAGTCACTCTGTAGAGCGACTTATTGCAGTGTGTGTGAGGATGTTTTTCTAGTGTGTAGGCAGTCTAAGTGTCCATATATCACTCTGCTCCACAGACAGGTTTCTCGTCAAATTCGGGTCAGATTGCATTTAGGATAAATATTCTAAAATAAACATTTTATTGATTTGGTGACCTTTCATCGTGTGCATCAGGTTGAAACACTTATGTCAATGACAAAATTACTTAAAAACTGCAATTATTTTATTTCTATAATCGTACTCGTCTTAGTACTTCACTAATCTGATACTGTAGATACGAAAATCTAATCAAAGCTTTCAAAAGTTTATTTATCTATTTATTATATTAAAGTCTTTCCACTTCTACTCTGTGTCACCATTAAAAGATGGCAGCGTGTTGCTGGCAGCAGGATTGTATTACCTTTCCAAAACATTGCCAATAGCACACACACACACACACACACACACACACACACACACACACACACAGCTTTCTTTATCCCCAGTGACCTGCCACTTCCTCTCAATCAAGACCTCGATCAGTAAAACCAATTAACTTAGAGATGTGTCTGACTCAAACCCAAAACTATCCATCACTTCACCGGTCTGGTATTTCTTTCAACCAGGTAAAATATACACAAATAAGCAGCTAGACCACAGCACACATCAGTGTTGTCAGCTTGGGCGAGTGCTCCCCTTGCTCCTGGGTCAAAGCCGTTAGTCCGGACCACCCTGCTGACATTCAAACGTTCACTGGAACTAAGTCCAGCAGGGGCCACTACACACAAACACACAAGCACAGATCAGTACTGTGCTTTTATGATGCCACAAGCATGGCTAAAAGACTTTTCCTTTTTAAAAAGGCAGTCACAGATGAGAGTCATGTGCTTTCATTAGAGGGATATCCACAGAAAGAAAAGAACTGTTTAACTATGAGTGTGAATTGTTCCCTCACTGCTCTGTAAAGGGTTTGTGAGCAGGTAAGCATGGAAGCCACATTATACCAAGACCCCACTGGAAACACCAAGCAAACAGCGCAGCATTTAGAAAGTTAAATGTAAGAAGACAACGAAAGAAAAGAACATATTTTAACTCTGTTTTCTACTCTTTTAATCCAGGTACTTTGAGTTGAGGGTGCAGTGGGTTAAAGATTTAGTTCAGACTAGTTTGGCTTTATCTCAAGTCAGCAATTTCAAGCACTGTGTTGAGTTGTGTGTGTGTGTGTGGGTGTGTGTGTGTGTGTGTGTGTTTCTGTAAGTGTGCATGTTTGTATTGGTAATTGTGTTTATGCCCCGCATGTGTGTGCACATTTTGTATGAGCTGTATTACATCGATATGTTTGTCTGTACATTGTCTTGTTAACATGGCAGGCGTGTGTGTGTGTGTGTGTGTGTGTGCGCGTGTGCGTGAGTTTTAAAATGCGTCTACAGTAAGTGCCTGTGCAGTGTGTATGCGAGTATATTTGTACCAATGGAGTGTGTCCATGTTCAGAAGTGTGTTTGTGTGTGTGTCCTTAGTTTTTCCCTGACTCAGCTGTTGGAGCGATCCAGAGATCAAAGTGCGGAGAGTTAGACGAACCCTGCAGTGAAGTTTCAGCAGCGGATGAATAAACATGAGGAGGGACATTTATGCAACGCACACGTACACACATCACTTTTAAGAGCAGCGGACAATACATAAACACTGCTGCTGCTGCATGCGTGCCGCCCGCTGAATCTTAACATGTAGGTGCAGAGGGATGACGCACACGCACTGTGCAGGGTCAACATACATTCATTTAGTGCACACTTGTACTGCATTTGTTAGTAAGAGGTCGAACAAAGTCAGATCAGAAACATGGCACCCATACTGTAGACACATAATAGCAGTGTGTGCATGTGTGTGTGTCTGTGCATGTGTGTGCATGTGTGTGTGTGTGCGTGTGTGTTTCATTAAGTGGGACTCAGCTCCTGCCTGTTTGTCTTTGTGCAGAGAGGGGCGACATGGTAATCCTGCATTTATGAAAAACACACACACAGACAAGTACACACAATGTCCTTACACACCCTCACTGTCTGAAACCCACCCTGGATGAACCGGGAAGACTCACACACACACACACACACCTTGAGAGACCTACACAAGTGCACATGCACATATGAAAGCGCATGACAGAGCCAACACACACCCGTACACTGCCCTCTCTTTCTCTGCTGCACCCCACAGGGAGCTGAAGCCTTTGGCAAACAGTCCACTGATGGATAAAGTGTTATGGACTTCAGCAACCAATAGCAAGTTAATCTCCAGCCAGGCCAAACAATAGACATATTATGCTACAGAGGAGAAACAGAGAGAGAGAGAGAAGAAAAAGTTAAAGTTATAAAGGCATAGAGACAGTTGCAAAGCATTTCCTTCAAACCTGAAATAAGCTGGTTGCTCTGGAAATGCCTCAAAACCCGTCCTTGGGAACGCACCCACGTATGAAGTTCAGATTGCATGTTACTCTTAATGTTCGCTGTCTATATTCAGCAGTGTGTGTCAGGATTTAAATCCCTGTTCCCAGACACTGTCTGAGCAAAGCACTGACACTATACAGTTCATGTAGATAGAAGACTTTAAGCATTTCAGTCGGCTACTGCATAATCACAAACACAGCACTTAAAAGTATTTATATTTTACATTTCCTAGCAAAATTACATACATCATGTACTCGCAATGGCACACGTATGAATACACACACACAGACACACACACACACACACACACACGCACTGTGTGAGTCACTGAGCAGTGTAATGACAGGTGTGTCCAGAGCAGCATCCCTATTGGTTTGACTAATGAAAGAGCATCCCATCTCTTATCAATGAATAATGCATCACACGTATTACAAAACGCTCCACTGCATAGATTATTAACACACACACACACACACTCACACACACACACACACTCTGCATGCATGTATAGACAGACATGCTGACACAAACATTAAAAATATGCTGAAATGAACAGAAACTCTGAAGGTAAAAAAAAAATGTATTTAAAAAAAACATGCACAAAGGACAAAATTAAAAATAAAATGTGCTTAATGAAGGTGTTGATCAATGCATATTGCAGCTTGCTGAAATTTCTTATATTTTGCGCCTATTATAGCCCTGATAGTAGCTTTTATTAGCTTAAAAAGAATAAGAGACACACTGGAGCGTAACTCACTGTATTTCCAAACCCCGGGGCTCAAACACAAATTATTTTTGACTCTTGGCGGAGGTCTGTGCTCTCTGAGTGCCCTTCAATTTAATAATAGTATTAATTTTTATTAGTTTCAGTATTATTTCATTATTAAGCACACGGTTGAAGAAAGCTACGGTTCACATTTCTCATGTCATGTAAGGCCTGAAGAGACCTGTGGAAGATGTGCGTCTTCGTGTAGAGCCTGACCTGTGGCTCGTCCCAGCATGCTTTACAGATGTTCATTAAGCAAGAGGTTAACGCTGAGGCCATAACCTGCTGACAGAAGAGTAGTTCAATCAGCGCAGGAAATACCTCAAATGATTTGTGTGGATAGAGAAGACACTTTAAGTACTCACATACATTTTAAAGCGGACAGCCCTACCGCTTTGAACATTTACATCGAAGTCTTAAAGCTAGGGTACGTAGTGTACATTAGAAAAAATGTCCCGATCAATCAATAAATGAAATGCTCATAATGATCATGTGGGGGGAGTGGATCTAGAGGGAATCCTGAAGGGACTTTTGGAGTTAGTGCTGGTAGCTACTGTGAGAATAATCAATATATAAACTGTTACAATGAGCCTTATTGTTCTTATTTAGATGTAATATGTGATATAAAGATGTTATTGAATTAAGTAACTTAGTGGTCAATCTACTGTGAAATAAGAAGCAATATCTGTAAACTGAAGAGGAAGAGTACACCACCTAAAAGGTGACAGAAGATCTGATTGGAGCAGAGAAGCACTGAGAGGCGTGGCCTAAGTGCCAACAAGGGGCCAATAGGAGCTGACCCCAGCCGACCAATGGGAGAAGACTTTACCTGAAAGGTAGCAGGTATAAAATATGTCAGCATATTTATATCATCTGATATGTATATCAGCAGAGTGGCGCAGCGGAAGCGTGCTGGGCCCATAACCCAGAGGTCGATGGATCGAAACCATTCTCTGCTAAATATGTTTTACTGGGTGCTCTCTTCCACTGCTTTCAGACAGACACATTAACATGGCTTGAACCCATGTTTTTTGTCTCTCTGAATGGGTCAGTGTTCTTCATTGTGTTACTTAACAGTGGAACCCACTTTTTATGAAGCCAACTGGTCAAATACTGGTATAAAAGCCCCAGTGGCCTAATGGATAAGGCACTGGCCTCCTAAGCCAGGGATTGTGGGTTCAAGTCCCATCTGGGGTGATTAACTTATAGCAGAAGTGTGCTGGGCCCATAACCAAGAGGTCAATATATCAAAACTTCTTCTCTGCTAACTGTGTTTTACTGGGTGTTCTCTTCCACTGCTTTCAGACATACACATTAACATCATTGGTTGTGTGAGAATAATCAATATATAAACTGTTACAATGAGCCTTATTGTTCATTATTTAGATGTAATATGTGATATAAAGATGTTATTGAATTAAGTAACTTAGTGTTCAATCTACTGTGAAATAAGAAACAATATTTGTAAACTGAAGAGGAAGAGTACACCACCTAAAAGGTGACAGAAGATCTGATTGGAGCAGAGAAGCTCTGAGAGGCGTGGCCTAAGTGCCAACAAGGGGCCAATAGGAGCTGGCCCCAGCCAACCAATGGGAGAAGACTATACCTGAAAGTATAAAATATGTAGTAAACTAGAGATCTGTGAACAGTGAAATATATATATTATATATATAATATCATCATCAATAAATACAGTTAATATGAAGAGAAGTTTTCTGGAATTGATTTCTATGCGTCTCTATTTCAAATTAAAAGAACACAACACTACTTTCATTGGAGAGTTGGCAACATTGGGCTGGTTTTTCGGTTGGATAATTAAAAAAAAAAATCTATCTTACTCCAATGTACCTACTAAACCATAAAGATAGAATCAGACATGTCATGTCAAGCAGCACATTTACAGACACGATGAGACAACAAAACAGCTGCAACATACCCGCGAAAAAATACAAGCTAGCTGAGCTAAGCTAAGCTAAGCTAAGCTAACGTAACATTATCAAGCACCGATGACGTAATGTCTTTGTTTATCTTTCCTGTTTGCGATCGGTAGGAATGAGTTCAGGCTTGATTTTCGTCTGTCAAACTAAACACTAGATCTTTCACTAGATCTTTCACTAGATATTTCACTAGATGTTGCACTAACGTTACATTAAGAGCAATAAACAAAAGTCAAATTACTTGTATGTGTTCAAAAAGTCGCCTGAGCAATGGTGAAAGAGGAGCAAATGCATCCCCACATTATTTATTTGTCTTTTTTTATACAGTCCCTGCATTCAGGTACATTATATTTAATCAGCCTTTATCAACAATCATTTGACTATTTTCAGCAACTGACAAAAATAAGCATTAAAAAAAATCACACATTTTTGGAGAATGTTCGCTCTTTTAAGTGTAACGTGTAATAATATTTTGAATTAGCCTGTTGATTTTAAGGGCAGGAGAGGAGGGTTAATCCAAGAGTAAGGTGGTGCAGAGACTCAGCACATGTGTAGAACACGTTTCTTTCTACCTATGTGTCTTTACAAGTTTGCTCCTTATATATAGTCTATGGTTTGCTCCCCTATTTTAAAACGTGTGTGTACACATTAAAACTGATTCTGATTTTATCTGCTTATCTTCTCAACCGAGACAGTAGATTGTACTTTAGTTAACACTTAAATAAATCCACAGGGAGATAATGCCAGACTAATGGACAGGCTAATATTTAATCTGCAGGACTTCAACCATCTGATAGAGAAAAAGAAAAACAGTTTCAGCCATCAAAGCAGTAAACAACGTGCGTCATGTAAAACAGTTTACAGACTAAGTGCAGCTTCATCTGCACATCTGCAGTCAAGTATTTTCACGAGTGTTTGGGGACAAGTTTATTAGCTTTCAGTAGTTTTAACAGATGGTCAGCGTGGGCTGAGTTTAACAAAGGCCAGATACATGTTGAGACACTGGAGCGATACAGATATGAGACTTTGAGAAGAGAAAACGTACAACTATCCAAGTTATGTAGCCTATACGTGAAGTGAATTATCTCCGTTTGTGGTAATAAAGAAAGGTCATAACATTGGAATATATTGCAGAGGTACAGAGGTAAGCCCGGCCCAAGGTATTTATACTGTTTTGAGAAAGTTTTCTAAGTACTGGCACAAGATCTGATAGGAACATCAGAGAGTTCAGGGAGGCCATTAACATTTGAGTGATGGGGGAGCTGAAAAATGAAAAGTTGAGCGGCGTTATGATATTTGAACTTGGCAGGGTCATGTTAGCCTTAACCAGCGATTTAGTTTGGAGTTTAAAAGAGTGTGAGTGACGGTGATGAGATGAAAACTTTATTATGAAGAAAGTTAAAAGCCAGAAACAACTGTCAGAACACACAAGTTCATACATGATTTAAAGATCTTTAAAGATGTCTCGTATTATCAAAGTTTGTGTAGTTTGTCTCTATAACTCCAGGAGCCGTGAGAAACACTCACGGCTGTTATTCTGATTTCTTGTCAGAGAAGCTGCAACACAAATGACTGACTGTAAATTGACAACTTTATTGTTGTTATTATACTTTGACTCATGTCAGTGTTTTGTCATTGGATCCAACATTTCATGTCCACCAAACCTAACATCAAAAAAGCTGGGTTAAAGTTGAGATTGTATTGATTCTGGTTTATTTATCGTATCCTGCTTACAATTTGCTTTCAATTTATTTTGTTATTTAGGACTTTTTTTTTTAATGCAGCCTAATCTGTTCAGGCAAAGTGTCGCACCTAGTGAGAAACAACTCCTCGGATGGTTCCATTTCCAGAGTTCGGAAGTCGTTCTTCCAACTTTGTGTGTGTTTATGACCATTAAACCGTGAGGTTGAAACAGCATGGACGCTAAAAAGACATGTTGTAGAGCGTTTAAACCACACCGTGATGAACACTGCGGAGACAACACATTTTTATTTGATTATTCCGACACCACATGAATGCAGCACAAGAGCCAAATCTCGCAGTATTAGTGAAGACAAAATATAATTTGTGTATGGATCATCCAAAGTTGACTTCTTCCTTGGCCCATACTACATACATATACATACTACACCATGCCACCAAGTTTCATGAAAAGCAAGCCGGTCGTTTTTTTACGTAATCCTGCTGATAGACAAACCGATCCAAAAAACGTAACGTCGTCGGCGGAGGTAAAACTCTCTTCCACCATCCATCCATCTCTTCAGTTACAGTAGATGAAGACTCCCAGCACACATCAGCTAATTCAGGTGAAGGAATGTTGCATATAACCAAACCTGGCTCCGCCTTCGATTATCCTACATTCTCCAAAAACCAGCAGGTCATTTAAACTTGCATCGTCTAGTAACGACAATCAGCAGCACCAACAATGAGGTCAAGAGAAATCCCTGCAGCATCAGGACGAGGGGTTTGCAGATGTCTCGTCCTTCTTTTGTTGCATGTGGTCCGGATAAGAGCTCCATGCTCAAAGCCTAAACTGTAACCCAGGAGCCAAGAAATCCCCTCCCTATATCATCCTGCATGGCACTGGTACAAAAGTAGCTTAGGCCGCGGCATGGGAATAGCGAGATAGATGAACGTGACAAAAGAAAGATGGAGGTGAGCCAAATGGATGGAGGAGAGATGAAAGAGGCTTGTGTGCGTGAGGGAGGTCAGAAGCTTAAGACGAGCAGAGAGGGAATATTTCCATGATCTGCTGGGTGCTGTGGACTCAGATAGTACAGTAGACAGTACGGCACAGGCATGATTGTGCCAAACATGCATAATTATAATGCACATGCAATGGAAAACTATGATTAATACATTAAATGTTCTTAAAACCATGTTACATTACATTTGAGGACTCATCACTGCAGAAACTCAAGTTATTTTGTCTATTAAAAGCCAGGTTTCAAGTGCAAATTTAAACCAAATTTCAAGAAAACCAGTAAAAGAAAAGTTGGTTCAACATTAATTGTTTAGAAAACGTGATGGAAACGTGGCATGTATTGTTTACGTGCTTGTTTATTGTGTTCATTTGACGGTTTCCAATACAAACCAATGTGTTTGAAGAAAGGCAGATCACACAGCTAGAATTGAGAAAGAATTACACTAAACGTAAAAGTGGATTTATATTGGAAACGGGTAGAAATGATGTCACTACGCTGGTGGACTTCACCAACAAACAGGACTCAAACGTTGCCTTACTACAGAACGTAGAAACAAACACAGACCAGACCCCAAAGCCTTTACAACATCCTCACAACCAACAGCTCCCTCCACCTCCATCACTACGTAGACAACAGCTCCACCTGTTAAAGACGCCATCAGTCCCAACCAGCTGCGTCGTAAAACCATTTCAATCCGAGAGACAAACCCACAGTTCTGTTGTGATTCATCAGCATTTAACAAAGCAAATGCCACAAAAAAAAAAAAAAAGATAGCTGGAGCAAAAGAGACAGAAGGACAGAGAAAGAATGAGAAGGGGGGGGGGGGGGGGGGTCAGAGGTCACGGCACACGTAGCGCTGACATAACGGAACGTCCCGTCGTCTCCGGAGCGGGACCCTCACTGTTCAAACTACTTTTAACAGTCAAAGGGTGAATCAAAAGAGAGACGGTTAAAAGCTGCTTCCGCCCGTTGGGACCTGTGTTCAGTGAATGAACCCTGTGAACGCCACACAAACGCTGCTCCGTGGTAAAAAACAAAAAAAACAGGGACACAAAGAAAATAACGAGGATGGCGGGCAGGAAGGCAGTTCGTAGGAGGGGGGGGGGGGGGGGCACGGGGACAACGTAACGAGGATGGAGAAGTTAAGGGCCGTGCTTTAATGGGTCGTGTGAAGTCAGACTGCGGATGGTTTTGTAGCCTCTTTACAAAAACACACTCATGAGCGCGGGACGTCCTGGCACACACCCAGTGTCCACAGGTGAAGGTCGTGGCTCTAAGGGTTGAAGTTGTGAGGGGTGCAGAGAATTAGATTTATTCACCTTGTAAAACCATTATTTTGGTTCTTTGTTAACAAAGAAACGTGACCTTTAACAGCCCTTTACAGCTTGAAAAGAAGTCATACGCCCTCAGAGCTGACGGGCGAATCCAATCTCAACCCATTCCAGTTAAACATAGCGTGCAGTTTTCTTCTTTTTTTCTTCGGACAGTACAGTACATCGGTACTTTCTCCAGTCCCATAACGTGAAGATTTTAAGGCTCATTTCCCCCAGCAACACGGCACACAGGGGAGTGAAACTCAGTGAAGGATCACAGCCAGGCCTTGTCTAGGGCTGGAGCCCTCGAGCACTAACAGGTGCTTCCACCATTAAACCTCAGACAGGACACGTCACCTTCTCCAACTGAGTCCAAGTCTTCAGTTTGAGATCAATATAAACACTGGATACAGTTGGAACCTTTTCTCCATTTCCCTGCGATTAATATGCATGTCAATATATTTGACATGCATATTACGCAGGCATCAACCAATCAAGTTGTGCGGAAAGCGTCGACTCGCGGCTATATTTGTGAGGATTATAAAACAACACTCGGGAAACTGCTTTGCTCCTTTTAACCTTGGCAAAGGCAGCACGTGCCAGATCCACTGCTTCCGCTCGTACCTTTTACGAGTATTCCGCATTTCCGTGTTGTTCATTCGTCATGCTCCCTGTGCGTAAAGGAGAAGAGAAGAAGGTAAATATGCCAGTTAGCTTAGCTTAGCACAAAAATGGGAAAAACTGCGAGCCTGTCTGTGTTGGAAGGTAACAGAATCCACCTTCCAGCACCTTTCCTCGGGTTTTGTCATCACTGCGATGAAACTCCAGGAAGTTACTGGACGTGGCCGAGAAATTGTCAGATCACATAACCACGTGTAAAAAAAACACAACCTGCCATTTGTGCTAAACGAAGCAGCTAGCTTCATATTGAGCACGCGAACACGACCTTCTCATCTGACTCTTGGTAATCCAAGTGTATTTTCCAAAAATGTCAAACTGCTCCTTTAACTCAAGGGGATAACAGTTTGTGAAAAGCATTTAGCAGACTGACTGATTTTTATGGATATTCGTAGCGCTGCATAGATCATTTTGGTGATCTTCTAATTAACATCAGGACAAAGTTTCCACTTAAAATGTCATGAAATCTAATTTGAAGTTTGCCATGCAATTTTGCATTCATTCATATTGCTCAAAGATTGAACACTTGCCATTTGCATGTTCCATGAGCTTCCCTCTAGCGCCATCCTCAGGCCAAAATGCCTTGAAATTGTTGCCATTATATTTGCCATGTAAAGTCCTTCACTCACTGATGTCTGTTTGTGGGACAATGTAAGCTAACCTCTCCCGTTATATTGTATTCAGCCCTTTTCCGTCGTCCTCTGCTGTGCCGTTCTACTTTTCTCCGTCTTTCTTTGCTGGAGAAAGACGGAGAAAGAGAGGGGAAGTGCCAGAACAAACCAACTCCAAAAGACTCTTTGTCCCCGAGCGTCAGAAAACACACTTGCACTCTTTCCTCCCTTTGTCTGTCTACCTCCTACATACAACCCAGCATGAGCATGAGTCTTTCCCCTGTCTCCAGCTTTCAACAATGCTTCATCTCTGTGCCCCGGCCCACACACCAGAATACCGCGGCGGGGCGCCGTGAACTTCTCTCTCTGTCTGGCTCATTCATTGTCTCGATCACCCAGTCGCCTCTGTCTCACTCCTCTTTTCTTTATCTGTCGCCTCCTCGTCAACAGTCTCTCAATCTCCAGCCTTTTCTCCCTCCATCTCTCAAATTGGTGATCTCACCCGACACCCACGTTGCAGTGACTTCATCGGGGCAGCAGCTGCAGTCAAGGCCGCAGAGCACCGTGTTGGTGGAGGGCACAATTAACACCCGCCGCTGAGTCTGCGACGCCAGGGTCGAGACTGTGGAGCGGAAACTCCTGGAAGATATCATCAGCCTTGGTGTCTCATCTCGGGCACTTCAGAAAGAAAAGCGTGCAACAGTCCACCAGTCTCTGTCACTCTCTCTCTCTCACACACACACACAGTCCTCGTCACTTTAAATGCATCTGTGAATTTCATTTGTCGTCAGTATGGACTGAAGGAATGCCCACTTGTGTTGTCTGGAACGGGACAGTGGTGGGACTGTTCAAGGCTATCAAGACTCAACAAGGCCACCAGCTTTGAGAACTAAGTTGGAGTTTGCGTGAGAGGTTGGTTTGCTGAGTAGAGCATTAAAATCTGAAAATGTTGACTCCAGAATTTGCGACTCAGCTCCAAATGGAGGAAAGACGAGTTAAACGAGCGCCTGCGAGGAGGAGTGTACGTCTGTCGAGCAACAGTCCGACTTTATTCCACAAGAGTTGACCTCCACGACAAGAAACTCAGAAGTGAGGACGAGAGCTTTGTTGGATCTCGTCTGAAGGGTTACAGTAGATTATTTGTCCGGGCAGCCCTGTGACTAAGGCGGTCAAGAGCCTAAATTAAAGGCTCCAGATGAGGTTTCGAGTGGTTTGGGTGTTTTACAGCCCTGCAGAGGGTCTGTGTGGTCACAAGGCTTCACATGTCACATTTTTTAATGTGACTGCTCTGGGTCATTTTCCTTTCCTTTTTTGGCAAAACCAAAAGCGAGTGATGATATAGTAAGAGATCCAACAGAGCCATAAAAACACACTTATCATAAAGCTGGTAGGATAAAAGGTACAATTATTATCGGGATAAATGTTCAGAGGAAAGGAAAAAACTGTTTGACGGACAGAGACCGCCATCTGCTGGACATCAGTGTGTATGATGAGCCATTTTTGCCAACTTGCACTGAAATAATCTAAGTAGGAATCTTTGAGGTCGAGTGAGGAGAAATATGTAGTTTATTATTGTGGGAGGGGGAAAAATATATAAATACATGTGTCAATATTAGTTTGGGACACTTTTTATAAGTAGCACTGAGTAACTAAACATGAGAAAATACATTAATAATAAGAATAATAATAAGGTTTGTAAGATTTTTATTTTATTACATGCTTTGATTTGGAAATGTTTTTATAAAATGAGGTACATTGCAACGTGCAGAATGTGTTGTTTGTTGTTAACAAGGCAGACGTGTGTTCAAGCATCGTGTTGAATGCTGTGATGTTAAACTAACGTATGTAGCAGGTGTGTGTGTGTGTGTGTGTGTGTTCAGAGATGCTGGTGCAGCCACAGCACCGTGTTGAGGAAGCAGTCGGCCTGCGTGTCCACTCTGGACAGAGAATGTCCGTCTTCTGGAAACCACAACAATCTGCACGGACAAACAGAACGATGGGCAGAGCTAAACATCTGTCCTAACTTTACAATTATTAGTCTTGATGAGGACAAGAAAGCCTGCGCCGAGTTAAAACCTGTCCAGGTTTGTCCGCTGGGTGTATTTAATACCTGACAGGTGAAGCTCGGCTCTTCAGTGCCTTGTAGAGCTCCAGACCCTGGTGAGGAGACACCCGCCTGTCTCTGCCGCCCAGCATTAGCAACACTGGAGCCTTGATCTACAAACAAACACACAGATGAACACACTGACAGGAAGTGAGAAGTAGGGTCATTTTCTCATAGACTTCTATACAATCAACAGATTTTTGCAACAAATGACTAAAATCTAATTTCAAAGTTTGGAGACTAATGAGAATTTCAGAAGCAGCTTCATAAATTGCAGAACAACAATAAGTTGGTTTTAGAGTTGTATTGTTTATTTCTACATTGATTGAAATGCTGTGTGTGTCCGACCTGAGCAGCATGTGTGATGGGGGACTTCTCTAACATGGCAGCCAGAGCTTCAGCAGTGGGTATCTGGTCATACGAGTACTGAAGCCCCACGCTGGTGTAACGCCTGGAGACACAGGGAGAGGATGTGGATGTGCTGCAGTGGAGCTAAAGCTCACGTGCGGACAAGTTGTTCTGTGCGTGCGTGTGTGTGTCTCACCAGTCTACTATGTCACTGGTGCCCAATAAAGTCGCAGCATTAACGACAGGGTTCCTGGCCGCACACGCTCTGTAGAACTCGGGGTACTGACCAACCAGATGACACGACAGGAAACCCCCGTGAGAACCACCAATCACAGCCAGTCGTTTGGGGTCAAGGGTGACGTCCCTCCGCAGCGCAGTGAGCGAAGCCGTCTGGGTAAAGACACAAATTATTTTCAGTTCCAGTTTGACACGGAGCCGTTTATAGATGCACACATGGCTGACAAAAAAAAAAATGCATGCAATTTGTCCTTTTTCCTCCATAATCATCGCAACTCCAGTCCTCAATATTTGAAACTTTAAAAATATTTCACAGATTTGTTTTCTCTATCCAGGACTTTGTCAGCCAGTACCTGCACATCTTTTACATCCTGGCTTCCGATCTGACCGATCAGGGACAAAATGCTGTCCTGGCCGAACCCCGTGGATCCCCGGTAGTTCACTACATAGAGAGGTGCAAAGAGGGAGAGAGGGGGAAGCTCAAATAATGTGAATTTAGGAGGATTGCTGTTTTAGTTTTTCTTCTTTCTTTTAAAAGCAGATCTGACACTTTCACAGTAAACTACGTCGTCTTGTGACGTTTGCAAAATGCAAAGGAGCCCCCATTTCCACTAAAGCAGTAGTTCAACATTTGGGGGAAATAGGCTGCTAATTCACATTCTTGCAGAGAGTTAAACAAATAGGTCGACCCCCGCTCATATCTGTGTACTAAATACGAAGTATGCCAGTGTTCGTGTGTGTGTGTGTGTGTGCGTGGGTGTGTGTGTGGAACAGAGGCGTCTCACCCATGAGCACAGCGAAGCCGAGTTGAGCCAGTCCAGCTGTGGTGCAGTTCCACTCTGCTGGGAACTGGGAGTGGGGGCCACCTGGGAGGGGGGGGGCAAACAAACATAATAAAACCATAATATAAATCAAGCAACATGTTTCAATGGACACAGAGATACAGCAACAACACAGACAAGTAAACACACAGCCTGATGGTCGAGGGCGCACGCCATATGGGCGCAAATGCCCGAAGCAGCATTTCCTGTCTCTCTCCAATATCAAATAAGATGCGCAAAAAAATGATCTTGAAATAAAAAGTAAACACAGACCATGGATGAAGACGACCAGAGGTATCTCTGCTTCACGGAGGGGACGAGAGGGTTTGACCAGGACAGCCCCGAAGTCTAAACCAGCTGAGAGAGAATGTGACATCACGGCAAGTTTCATATTAAAAGAGCGAGCTTCATCATTTTCATTTGACCCACTGTTGTGTGTGTGTGTGTGTGTGTGTGTGTGTGTGTGTGTGTGTGTGTGGGGGGGGTTATCTCATGCTCACAGTAGTGTGTGTTGTCCTCCTCTGGTGGAGGTGTCACATCTAGAACTGTCCAGTGGAAGTCAAAGGTCATAACGGGCTGCTGCAGGGTTCGCCAGGTCACAGCCTCACCTGCTGAGGGGAGGAAACCCACCCTCTGCACACACACACACACACACACACACACACACACACACACACACA
>CALSBV010010279.1:14800-26460 GCA_943590825.1 Bovichtus diacanthus
TGTGATATTGGGCTATATAAATAAACTTGATTTGATTTGATTTATATTATTATAAATAAATAAAAAATCATTATGCTAGCTGCTAGAGTACATCCTTTAGCAACCCCCTCGGCGGGCGCTTATTGTTATTGATTAAATTTATATGCAATAATTATTAATTTGAGAACTGTACTTTTGTAATCAGGAGTACAAATCAGTCATTTGTTCACATTATTTATTCATTTAAGAGGGCTAATTGTTCATTTGTGTGCATTGATTATTCATTTAATTTGTACTCACAAAATATTTCAAATATAATTTTTCCTCAATATATGTATTGTTTTTTTGTAAATATAAGTATTGTTTACTTTGGACAACACAATATGATTAGTCATTAACATTACTTTACTGCTCCGATATACATGTAGAAGACGCTGTGGCCCTCCAGACATAAAGATTAAGTTAGAGCGTGTGTGTTTATCTGAAAATAGTGCACACCTTCCAGCCAATCAGCATTCAACATTCACTGCAGCCATGTAGAGATTTAAGTCTTTAGTGGTTCAAAACATTTCCTGTACCAGGCCTTCTGATAGAAAGGCTGTGGTTGTTAACAGGTGCACTGACACACACACACACACTCACACACACACACACACACACACACACATCACCACAGAAGTCTACAGAATGAGTGGGAGATGAGGCTGCTCCACTTTTGTGCAGCACGGTGATATGTCACCTGCAACCACTGGGACTCGTGTTTGTCGAAGATGCCTGGATGGTATTTCCAAGTCAGATGGTATCTTTTCTGGAAAAGTACTCAGCTTTATCAGTTGCAACAAGCTGTAACAAACAAGTAAAGTACAACGATAGACAGATATGAAGATGTTATAATCAAAGTCAGAATCCAGCTAAAAGCAACAGAGTTACTGCTGCCAAACGTAAGGACAGCTGGCAAAGAAAAGACAGACGTGCTTCTAATATCACTGCCATGTATGGCACTGGAAGATGTCTGTGTATTTCATCAAGTTATGACACTGTATCAATGACAATATTGTAGTCTTATTCTTTCAGCTGTGAGCCCAACGGAGTGAAACAAACTTGAGAGTAAATTAAAAATAAATCTAAAAACAAAATTCCAAGCGGTAAGCAGGCTTAGTTTCATAACTTATAATCACCCACAGCATAGGCCCGGAGCAAAGAAACACAAGGCAATGTGATGTGTCGCAATATGGCGTAAGAAGCTGACACAGATAAGTAAATAAATATATATGTATAAATATTCATATAAAGTATATTATAACTACACAGATAAGTTGACGAGGATATAGGCCGATATATTATAGCCTATAGTCTCTACTTTGCTCCCGATACTTTTATGTATGCTGTGGGTGATTATAAGGTATGAAAGTAAGCTTACTTACTGCTTTAAATTAGGTTTTTATATTTGTTTTTTTATTTGCGAACCAAGTCCATTTTACACCGCCAGGTTGCAGGTTGCTGTTTCTATTGTCTCTGAACACTCCTACCCTCCTAAGAACCGCTCCTGATCCGCACACCGAGCTGTGATTGGTCAGCAGGAGTTGCTTTTACATGAGTTGATCTCTTATCTGGAACATATCTCGCTCTGGAGCAGGGTGGGTGTGCAGCATAAGTTACCATGGTGATCTAACCCGGTAAGAAGTAAACCACCGTCGTAGGACTGAAACCCAGCAGGGTTAAACCTGAAGTTACCTCGCTAAACCCAAATCCTGCTTCTTGGTACAGGGCCTTGGTTTGGTTCCATCAGTGACCAAAACCAAAACCAGCACTCACTGACTATATGGCTACATAAGAAGTCCTCCACATGAAACAACAAAATGCATCATTTGTAACTCCCCTTCAAAACGCGTTATAGTAGAGGTTGTGTTAGGTTTAGAGAAAGATTGTGGATTGGGGTAAAGTACTTTGTTAAGGTTCGGGAAACATTGTGGTTTGGGTTAAGAGTTTAAGGTTAGGGGAGCATCACCATCACGGTTACAATAATAAACACGTTGCTAAGGTTATGGAACGATCATGGCCATGCTTTAAAACAGAAATAATGCTAACTGCAGATTGGAAGCTGGAAACGTGTTAAAGTCGGATGTTTTGTTGACTCAGGCTGTAAAGCCCACTGAGACATATGTATAATTTGTGATATTGGGCTATATAAATAAACTTGATTTGATTTGATTTGACTCATCCATCCACCTCGACCTCCTCCCTGCTCAAATTATGTCAGCTGACTTCCTCCTTTGCTCCCGTTGGAGGACTCTGTCCCTTGAACATATTATAAATGCATGGAGCCATGATGGTTATCATGAAAGCATTTAAGCCCGAGGAAGCGCCAATGAAAGCTCCAGACATGACATATCTCTCTATGAAGCAAGTAATCATTTCTGTCCTTAAATGTGTAAATAACATATCATGTAAAGTTTCTTTCAGCTGTCTATCTGACTGTCACATCAGAGATCTCTTCAAAGCTGCAGGGAACTGTGCATATATGCAATAAAACAAACAGCCGACACCATGTGTGTTGGGCAGATACACACCCACACAAACAGGAATTTAGTAGAAAGTGAGAGCGCTCAGCATGTTTGTGGCTTCTCACTGACGTCTCACATTATGGCTTTCCTTCTCGACTTCATCTCCCCGAGAAGAAGCCCATCAAAGTCTCTGTTTTGTCAAAGTGAGGAGAGCTTTAGTCACAACACTACACACTCACAGTAATTTGATGTGATGCTTGATATTTGGTTGGTATTTCTGTGAGTCACCATCTGTCGGCCACAAATGGGTTTGAATAAGTATTTCCTGTTTGGATATTGAAATCAGCCACATAACAGTGTGGAAACGTGATGCCTCATACAGCTACTACTATCAATGTGTGGGTTTATTACTCACATACTCCCATATTTCAAATGACACATCCCAATTATATTGATCCTTGATATTAAACTAAGATATTCACATCACATTTTGCTTCAGTAGTACAGGTACTACGAGGTACATTTAATGCAGACAGAAGTGGGTGCCCTCACGTGGTAGAATATGGTGGAGTGGGCAGCCCATGTACCAAGGCTGAGACAGAGTTGAACCAGCCCGGGTTCAACTCTGTCACGGGCCCTTTGTTACATTTGTTACAACACCAATTTCCTGTGATGAAAAACTCAATAATTGAGTTCACAATACTCTATGAAAGTTCCTATGATGACCCGCCCTGCACCGACAGAACCATCTTAAAATATTTAATTTTCCACTGATAATGAAATGAATTTTCACAATTTTGTTGTAGAAATACTCTTGGCAGTCACATGACGTGGACGCAGGCCAATAGAAAAGAACAGGCCAACACATGTAGGAATCTCACAGTTTTAGAGCCATTATTGTGAAATGAATAAGTTTTGCGCTGTAGACCAACAAAGCTATTAAACATTTTGATGTTAGACTTTGTTGGTATATCCTGCTTTAGTGAATGAGTTCACTAAATGTATAAAACAATAGCTGGAAAATGTTCCTTCAATTTATTTTTCGAGTCAGATTAAGGTAATGTTTTTACAGTGTAGTTTCACAGTACTTTAATACTTATACCGTACATATATAAACTATATTTTTTATTTGTGCTCACAAAAGAAAATGATTAGCAAGTACATTGAAATGGCGATAAAGAATTCAATCTTGAATTATTATTATTATTTTTTTTTTCAGTTTGTTTAGGAAGATAGAGTAAGAAGATTGTATAATCAGAGTCCTGCTGGCTGTCCATGTTAGATCTGTGGGCAAGTTCAACATTCGCTTTATCTGAATTTGTGCTTCATCAAAACAAGAGCTAGAAAAAGTGCAGCTTGCCTTGCTTTCAATGCACAATGGTCTAATGAGAGACTCATAGCATAGCATTTGTTTTTGACAGAAATATTCATGTACTGACAATTCCTAGTTGTTTATATAGTCAACTCATATTTAGCTCAAACATACATACCTACCCACCAGACATGCCATCAGAGGTCTTTACTCAGGTCCCACATCCGGAACACAATGGAAGCTTTGCACAGTTTTGTACCGAGTTATGCTTGCATGGATTACTACATTGTACTTGTAAGATCTCACTTTGTATATATATGTACATTGTTATCAGATCTTAATATCATATGGTTGTTTTGTCTGTTGTCATGTTTTTAGGTTTTGTGTGGACGCCAGGAAGAGTAGCTGACGTTCAGCATCAGATAATGGGGATCCTAATAAAATCCTGAATTCTAAATTCAACTATAAGTTGTTAATGTTCACAAAATATGTATTATAATAATAATGTGCAATTCGGTACATTACACTGGATTAGCATTATTGTTTAAACCTAAATTGAATTAAATTATATATATTTTTTAAAATGGCAAATAACATTTTTCACTTTTCTAACATATTTAACAACTGAATGTGTGTCTTCATCTTGATAAATGGATGAAGAAATAAATCCAGGACTTTCTGAGACATTATGTAGAGTAAGTATTTCATGGCTACATGTTGTCAGTAAACCAAACCAAAACTGACTTATGAAACGGTCCCGTGCTCCCTGCAGCAAGCTACTACTCGTTACCTCAAGATCACGACTTAATAATCTTAGTTTTGGCATCGCAGGTTTCTCTACGTCATGTCTATCAGAGTGTGTTTCATGGTTCCCCTCAGCCCTCAGACCAAGGCCTCTGCAGATAAAAAGATTTCAAAGGACAGGAGGAAAAGGAAAAAGAAGTTGGTCTGCACTGAATGTTATCATCACAACACCTTTAGTTTTCTTTGGGAAAACCTTCAGAGAAACATGAACACCACAACGTCATTGGTTAACTGGAGAAAATGAGATAAGTATGTTTTGATCTTGAGGTAATGGAGCTAACAGATAAGTAACAACTGCTGTTACATGCGTCTGTATTTGTATGTTCAATGTCATGCTGACTGGACTGTATCTTTAAATCTTCACTAGATTCTCCTAAACTATTCATATCAAATCCCTCTGTGATGTTCAGAGCATTTCATGAGTTTGACAAAAGAACTCTTAACTCAAGGTCCAAATAGCAGCTTTTTTTCCAAGCTTTCAACTACATACTACGGCCTTCCCCAGCAGAAGAAGAATGGGGTTTATAAGAACACATTTTGTGGAAAGGTATTTTAGTTTACATTTTTGGTGTGTGTGCATTTCCTACTACATGTTATTCACATGACATTTAACAACTCCAGTGAGAATAAAGCTTTTAAACAAAATCGGACAGAGCATAGGAATATACTTTGCTGACTACTCAAATATTTGGTGAACATTAAAGTGTGCATTGATTATAGGATCTTCAAACAGCAGCTTGAAGGTGTTCAGGCTGAAAACAGTCCTGCATTAAAACAATACAAGGGGGCGTCATGTTGCTTCAGGTACCAGGGACACAAGAAATTCTCCATTTTCCATTTGCTCCCTTCCATGCAGACCTAAAGATGGTCTGAATGCAGCCTAACTTTCCAAACCAGACAATCCAACAATCCCACCTGCATCACAGTGATTGGCCAGGTGTGGAGGTGTGGAAGAAGGTTTGAACTTCTCTCTCAAGCCCTCAAGTCTTAACGGAACTACTTTTCATGTAAACCAGTGCAACACCATGAATATCTTCAATGTCCTCTCACCCCTGTCTGTGACGGAGGGTTAGGGTTATAAACCGTTTTGCATTGAGATGTGATCCAACGACAAGTCATATTAAATAGTATCAAGCATACCACAACCTTAAAGCGTATTTTGGATCATACCTAGCCAATTAACTCAACTCCTAACATATCTCGAGGCTGAGCTTGCATCCTGTTCTACGGAGGAGAAATGGATTTCTTTCTCTTCTACCAGTACCGATGATTTGTACCCCATACTCACACTATCAATCTGAGGGACTAGCATTGGTTGATATAGGCAACATACAGTGTGGCGTTTAGGTAAAGTATTAGAATAGGCTTAAAAAATACTATTTGATTATCTCTGGAAGACATACATCAGTGAGCAGGACTGCTTTATGGCTGTACAGGATTTACAGGAGTTGTATTGTCAATGTAAAGTGCCTTGATTTATAGCTAAAACTGACGTTCCTGTGGTCATTGTATTCATAAAGTGTATCTAATGAAAATATGCGCTTCTCAGTAAGTGTTCTCATATAATCTGACAAAGGGACGACCTTTAACTGTTTCCTGCATTCACTACAATTTGACGTACTGCTAAAGAACTACAATCAAATTTGACCATAACACTTTTCAGAGATTTTTCTTAAAGATATTTTGAAGATGAATTGAAAAAAGCATCTTTCCTTACACTGTACTGAGCATATAGATCAACTTTATAAGTGTCAGTTTATTTAAGAAGAGCTTTGGCTGATCATTTTGGGGAAATGTGTGATAGGAATTTATCAAAATATTCAAAACCACTGCTGCTAAAATTTTGTCAGAACTTCTCAAAGAAAACAAAAACATTTGCTGCCATGTGTGTGGAACTATCAAGCAACAGTACTGTTTCACCATATAATAAAGCACAAGATAGTGGTCTAAGATCATAAATACTCAACCCAACGAGCCCTGTTGTGTTTTTTACTCTGAAAGCTTTTGTGCATGTAGTTAATATATTTTCATGATTTCAAATATGTGGACGTGTACCACTGCACGCATACTGTAATCCTACACATATAGTCTTTGCCCTTTTGTCACTCTGTAATGATCCCAGTCAGATGGTTTGAAGTTTTGATGTAAAACAGTAAGATTTGTGCTTACCTACGTGCAGAAGCTCCTCTTTGCCTCAAGGGAGATACTTTGAAATGATTCAGAGGGGGAGTTATTCCACAGGAAATATGATTTTCGGCAACTGAAACTTTAAGAAAAAGTATAACAGACTGTAAGTATAACAGACAGACTGAGAGGACTGCACAATTGTGTAATTTGTGTTGGAAACACAAAAAGAGTAAGAAAAAAAACAATCAAAGAAAAAAATAATAGGTATACTACACAATAAAATCTAAACCATATAATATCATGTGTGCATTTTTGGAAAGTTTCAAAAATGTGTAGTTTTAGTTTCAGTTCAGCTTTTTGAAAAAACAAACTTATTTGAATTTAAATTTCTAAATATTTTATCATCTTACTATCTTAAAAAAGTATTGACAGTAGAATGAAGGTACACGCTCACCTGACGACTCTCAGAGGAAGAGGGCATAGAAAAGCTGCCAGATATCCTCTCAGTATTTGTACCTACAGCAGGAGAGGGAGGAAAGGTAAAGCACAGGCCCTCAGCAAATCACAACACAACAAGAAAGTGCATCGAAAACTTTTACACTTTCCAAACACCGCTCTGACAGCCTGAAAAAATACGTTTGTTGGAAAGTAAGCTGTTTTGTACCCGAGCAAAAATAGCAAACAAGCCATCTTTGTGCAAAAGTTCATACGGCCCCAGCTAAATAACGGCTTTTTCCACACGTTTAACCCACTTCAGTACAAATGTTCTTTCATCAGCAACAATGCCGAGCTTTCAGAAAGCGGGTTGATTATTTTATTAGTTCAGTGTATCTGCATCATGAACCATCAATCCTAACACATCGTTCTATAATTTTTTCTTAATTCCACATCAATTGTAAGAGTTTGTGCATCATTTCCAAAATGACATTAAAATGACGGCGTTACAAAATGTAAATGTTGTTCTTTCTGATCAAATGTGATTTCCTTGAAGCAATGAAACAAAATATTTATGAACATGCTGTTGCTTTTCAAATAACAAAGATGCAGATTCTCTTCATTTCAATCAACTATTTGATGAATTAAGCCCAATGTTCGTCTTTTTTCATCTGCCTTCCAGACATTCACTTTTCTATTCAAATCAACTTGCAAAGAGTTAAAACTTGCCCGGCATTAAGCACATTTTCTGCATTTTCAGCAGTCATGTTCATATTCTGTATGTGAGCGTTATTTCTGTGGTCCTTTGAAGTGTTGGTTCACAAAAAAAAAAAAGTAGAAATATAAATCTTTTAATTAAGACCACCATCGTTCCCTTAACTGGCCACATGCTTTGAGTTGCCTAAATAGAACCATGAAACATGAATCATGCCTTAGCTACTGTGCAAGTAATACAATTAAAAAAAATGTCAAAACATAATGTCTGTTGCTAATAAGAAGAATATTTACTAGGTAATATTTATAAAGTGTAACACACTCAAATTAAAGCTAATTTGATACAAAAAGAATCTGAACTTTTTTACTGTCAGTGAGGTTTAATGTGAGAAAACTTTTAGATTTAGGTTTAAGATTTACTATTAAGATTTAAGATGACAAATAGATTTACAATGAACATTTAAATTCAGATTAAATAATTACTGTAGTAGATCTACATACATTTAAATAACCTTACACGTTACGTGTACTTATGTTCAACAAGCTATATGGAATTCAGCCATCATTTCTTTGATTACCCCCCTGTGGCAAATGTCTCATTGTGGTTATTTTTATTACATGTTGTCTATTTCCTGCCAGTTAAGTATAGTTTGAATAACTGCTGGCTTTTTTCCAAAGCACACATTTTCCTCTTGATGGGTGTTTTCTACCTTCCATCCATTTCAAGCTGAATGTGAGGCCAGTTTTACTGTAGACCTTTTTCAAACAGACAGATGGCAGTAATGTAAGAGTTTGTTTATTAATTGAATTTGAAGTATTTGTTTGCTGAATTTGCTTGGCTGAAGTTCTGATGAATTGTCAAACATAAGTGATGTAGATGTGCGCTGGAAACAGTGCATCATCTTTGGTGTGTGTGCCGCAGCTTAGAAATACACATGTAGAGTACAGCCGAGGCACTTCACTGTGTGAATTGTGTTCTCGTGTGAATTTCAAGAAAAAGCTTTGATGACTGTACTTTCTGATCCCACAACATGCCTGAGCATATGATGAGGTGACAATTGCCTCTTTATTTTGCTGACGAGGTTCTGGGAGACTTTTTCAGTGAACGTGATTCAGAGTGAAAATGATATTGACGATATGCCAATGATTCACTCCTTCCATGATAAAGGTGTTGGATGCGAGGGCTTACTCTTTATTCAGCTGAGTGGGGGGTGAGTGTTTGTTTCATTAGAGGTTCAATTCTACCAGTGCCAGGGACATGTTGAAGTGAAATTCCTGAATTCAGAATTTCAAAAAACAGAAAACAGGCTTTTTGTCAGCTTTCTCTTTGCAGTATATTTATTCCATCTGTGGTTTAAATATGGTAAAAAGCTTTACTAATTTATGGAATTACTTAATCAAAGTGTTTGCATATAAAAAGTCTTAACTCACTGTAGAACTACTCCTCTTTGTTTTCTTAATGCAGAATTTCTTTTAGAAACTTTGTGACAACTCAACATGTCTGATCTGAGGTTGGCACACATAACTACTCTATATTTACACTTATTAAACAGTTTATAAGGTCCACCTAGCTTGTAATACTACAGTTCTGCAATAACTCAACTCTATGATCATTTTGGAGACAGAAGTTTGCAGTGCTGTTGAACTACTGTATATTGAGTGTTTCTCTCCTTTTGTCCATGCCATTTACAGTATGTCATATCAGTGAGTGTACACTTAATAACACTTCCCGGGTATTATGCTGCTTCAGACTTTAGACAGCCTTTTCTTCCAAATCTTATTGACCAATAAACCAATCAGCGTCTTATCCTATTTTTCACAAAGAACTTTAAAGTTTTGTAAGTTTTGTGTTTAATATACCAGTCAAATGTACATGCCGGGGGAGCGGGTGCTGAATTTGTCCCCACAGCAGTTAGTAATGGGACTTTCCCAGTGAAATTGCATTTTCTTTTTTGCGTATGCCAGAGCCGTGCGCGGCACCTAATAGAAAATCTAGAACAATATAATTATTGCTAATAGTAATTATAGGCCAAACAAGGAAATTCTATCTTTTTCCATTTTTATGCAGATGATACAATACTGTCTCCGTCAAGTCAGATTACAGTCGACCTTTAACATTCTTCATACATTTCTGCAGAACCTAAAACTTGTACTTAATACTAATAAGCCTAAATGAACGCATAATTCTATTTTACATGGAATTGAAGCTGTTCAGTCTTATAGATATCTGGACATTTGGTTAGAAAGCAAAATCACTTTTAAACCTCATCTGGAACAATTGGATTAGAATGTGAATATAAAACTGGGTTCCTGATGTCGGAAGGATATCACAGGAAAACCATTGTGCAATTGACCATCATCTCTATGGAGATATCCTGATGTGGTTGACCTGTGGCCTGCCTTTTATTGCAGGAGATAAATATCGTACTCATCACTGCGTACTACATGAGAAATAGCACCTGCCTCAGTATATCACATATCTTTTCAAATGTAAAACTACACTTCATATGAACAGTTCCAGGGACTGACTGACTCTTGATACCGCACTAGTAAATACTGAAATTGACAGCCTTCCAGTACTTTGCACCATATAAATGGAATAAATTACAAGGGACATTTAAACTTGAAAGTCTCATCCCACTATATGAATGTTTCCTTTTGAACATTTTTAGAGATGTGTGTGATTGTTTCTTATGTTGTTCATATATGACTGGCTGTGTTTCATTTTGTGTCTTATCTCTTTCTATTTCTCCTGCTGTAATCAGGTCCCTTTTGTAAAAGAGATCTTGATCTCAATGACACTACCTGATTAAATGAAGGTTATAATAAACAAGTTGAAGTGAACTATAGTTTTCTTTGAAACCTGCCTGATCATCTGCTCGTGTTTCTTGCACCATCTCAATGTGTCACAGTGATGTCACCATGTCCACAGATCTCAGCAATTAACTTCAAACAAAGAAACAATTATCCTTTAAGTAAAGTGGTTAAGTAACTGTAGTTATTTGCTGTATAACAATGTATTACATATCAGTGACAGAACTTACAACAGTAGTGATGAGCTAGTAACAACACTACCTTTACGATGAGGCTTGGCATTTCACTCAAAAAACTAAAAACCCTGTGTGTCTTTCCTTGTGACTTGTCAGCACCACTTTAGAGCTTAAATTAAACTTCAATGAAATACCAGTTTTTAAGGTTCTATAAAGTATTTGTTTGAGACGAGATGCTTTTGAATATTGAACGCCTCAATTTACCTTGAAACTCCTCAGAAATATTATTTCCTAGTGTCAGAATGGTTGTTCTGCGTAAACTCATCATCTCAGTCATTTTCAGTATCAACAACCTCAAATGGTACACCAATACATTTTTGAGAGAGGAAGCATTAACAGCAGTAAGCGGGGGGGAAGCCCAGTAACATGCTGTATGACATTCTAACAGGTGTTAACAGCTTGTTCTGAGGATGTTTTTTGTGTTGTCAAAGGTCGTCTCAGCTAACAGAATGCCACGAGGCACTTTCAAATCTCGATGTCTTTTACAAAGGTTTGCTATTATTATTTAGCTCATCAGGTAACCTGTTTCTATAAGACATTATTAGATGGTCGCTGTACTTTTTTCATGCACATCTTTTATTCTGTATAAAGTAAAATAACATTATGCACATAAGATGAAGGTTAAAGCAAATTTGACAGAGGGCTTACTAGTTTTTTTGTTTAAAAAAAAAAATCGATTATTTCCTCGTGCAGCATTTTTCGAATACTTTAGCTCAGTTTTCACAGCAAAGATTC
>CALSBV010010281.1:0-14680 GCA_943590825.1 Bovichtus diacanthus
CAAGTTTTGCTTGACATTGAATATGAAACAAGCAACGCTTATGTAACGTAATAGTGAAGACATGCAAAATCGAATTTCAAATAAAAAACCATATCAATGGCATATTAAATAAAATTTAAATAAAAATTGTATGTTTTTTCTCTATTTGCAGCCTTCTGAGGTAAATATCAAAATAAACTTTTTCCACAGGCTAATAAAATTGAAAATAAAATAACAATAATGAATGAACCAACCATTCAAGCCTTGGAGTAGCAAGAAAAAGTGCATAAAGAAAACGTTAATTACCGCTCAGTTTGCAACACACTGATCTAATCTGATGTGCCCAAGCCAGATACCTGGCATCTTTTCTTGGATGCTAGTTCGTCAATGTCTGGGCTCAGGCTCTGAGCTGAGGAAACCCTCAATATTGAACGGAGGTGTTTATCAGTCAGACGTCTACTGTCTGAGACGTCCTGTCTGTCTGCCTCCCACCTGTTCAAAAAAGTTCTGTTTTCTGCCTTTCTTTTCGCCATTTTTGGGAAGGCGTAACACGGTGACAATTGTAGTATGAGGTCACGACGTGAGCTGAAAGAGAAGCACGGGGAGGCTTGGTGAGCGGGGGCTTTCCTGCCGAAGCACAGATCGCTACTGACACAGAGTAAAGGAAATGTCTGGGTCCTGTCCTGATTGACGCGCCAAAACATTAGAAGAGCATTATGGGATTTGTAGTATTAGCGGTGAATGCACTGTTCTGTACCGGCGGGCCAGGTCTAATATTAATTTTATATTGCCTTGCGGGCCAAATATAATTACACTGCGGGCCAAATTTGGCCCGCGGGCCAGAGTTTGACACCCCTGATCTAGGGTATGACAAAACACTGAACCGAATCAGGGCCCGATTTTATTGGCCGGGCATCCGCGCAGACGTGAAGCGGTGGTGTGCGTCCTGCAGCGAATGTCAGCTAGTTAACCCGCCGGCCACCCCAAAAGCGCCTTTGCGCCCGTTACCATTAACTGAGGTACCATTCGAAAGAATTGGCATGGACCTCATCGGGCCATTAGACCGGAGTGCACGGGGATATCGCTTTGTGTTAGTTCTTGTGGATTACGCAACGCGATATCCCGAAGCAGTGCCGCTGCGTACTATCTCGGCCAAGAGTGTGGCGCAGGCACTGTTTCCCGTAATCTCCCGAGTTGGGATCCCGTAAGAGATCTTAACTGACCAGGGCACGTCCTTTATGTCACGCACGTTATGCGAACTGTATGCGCTACTGGGCGTCCGCTCCATCCGGACTAGTGTCTATCATCCACAGACAGACGGGCTGGTGGAGCGGTTTAACAAAACGCTTAAGAACATGGTGCGTAAGTTCGTTCACGAGGACAGCCGTAATTGGGATAAATGGTTAGACCCTCTGTTGTTCGCAGTGCGGGAGGTTCCCCAGGCCTCCACGGGATTTTCTCCCTTTGAATTATTGTTTGGCAGGAAGCCACGGGGTGTGTTGGACCTGCTAAAAGAAAACTGGCAGGAGGGTCCAAGCACCAGCAAAAGTGAAATTCAATACGTGCTGGACCTGAGAGCAAAACTCCATTCACTGGGTCAGTTATCATGGAAGAATTTGCTCCAGGCTCAGGAGCGTCAGCAGCGCCTGTATAACAGAGGGTCACGACTGCGTCAATTTACACCGGGAGATAAAGTGCTTGTATTGCTCCCGTCCACTAGCTCCAAATTACTCGCAAAGTGGCAAGGGCCCTTTGTGGTCACACGGCGAGTAGGGGACGTCAATTACGAGGTGGCGCGATCATACAGGGGGGGAGCGGCACAGATTTACCACTTCAATCTCCTAAAAGAATGGAGGGAGGTGGCCTCTGCGTCTCTGGCTACTATGGTGATGGAGAAAGATGAGTTGGGACCGGAGGTAGAAAAAACGGAGAAATCAGCCCCGGTCTCTTGTGACAGCCATCTTTCACCGAGTCAGAGGGCAGACGTTGTCGCGTTGCAAAGCCTGTTTGCCGATGTGTTCTCCCCCCTGCCCGGGCGCACCACTCTCGCACAGCACCACATAGAGACGCCCCCGGGCGTGACGGTGCACTCACGGCCCTATTGGCTGCCTGAACACAAGAGGAAAATTGTTCAGGCAGAGCTTCAGGCTATGCTGGAGATGGGCGTAATAGAAGAGTCCAACAGTGACTGGTGTGATTATTTCATCTAGGTAGTTTACATATGCTCACTGAAGAATGTCGTGTTCTTTTAATTTGAAATGGAGATCCGTAGAAATCAATTGCGGAAAACTTCTCTTAAAGTAAACGATATTTATTCGATGATGATGATATGACGAACATTACAAAAGTACGCAGCTGCGGTCCGTCCTATTTCACCGTTCCACAGACCACATTAAAGTAGTTACTCTGTCTCACAGATTCACAGGACAAGCCCCGATCTATTGTTTTACAAGATCTTTTATACCCGCCGCCTTTCAGGTATAGTCTTCTCCCATTGGTTGGCTGGGGCCAGGTCCTATTGGCTCCTTGTTGGCACTTAAGCGTGTCTCTTAGTGCTTCTCTGCTCCGGTCAGATCTTCAGTCACCCTTTTAAGAAGTGGTGTACCCTTACGTTTTACAGTTTACAATATTGTATATCATTTCAGTTTATTGGTCATTCTTATGCGCAGTCACTTAATTTTAACAACATTTAACACTTCTAAATATGAGAAGAATAATAAGGCACATAATAGTTAAACATTCATAATACTTATCAATAAGGATGTAATAAAGGTGCATTGTAACATTTAATACATTGATTTTGATAATAATTACAATAATAATTGATCATTGATTATTAATAAGTTTGCTCATACCTAAAATTGTGAATGAAATGCTGCTGTTAATAAAAAGGTCTGAAATATGCAGACATTGAAAGGTTTACAGAAATGCGCATTATAGTTAATACACTGAAGGAAATGTTTTTAGTCTCATATATCTTTTATATTTTATATTCTTTTTGATATATCTTTTATGTGTGAACTTTGCACAAAACTTGAATTGGGAGTTCTGAAACAAGCGAGAGACAGATAACTACATTGCTCTGCTTTGTGGACTGTGGACCGCGACTTTCAGAAACCTCGGCCGAGATATACTCTCATCACAACTTTATACTAAATAAAACAACTTTACTATAACCTCTTTCGACCAGAAGTCCTTACTGCTTTTCGCGAAGATTTTGAACACGACATGTCCCGTCGTACTGGTGCGCAAGGTGTGGACTATCGCAGGGTGAATGAGGTGTCCAAGTTCGATGCTTACCCGATGCCCCAGGTCGACGAACTCCTGGATCGGCTAGGCACGGCTCGTTTTTACACGACACTGGATTTGACCAAGGGCTACTGGCAGATTCCCCTGTCTTCAGAGTCTAAGGAAAAAACGTCTTTCTCCACACCATACGGCTTGTACCAATTTGTGATGCTTCCGTTCGGGTTATTTGGAGCCCCTGCCACCTTCCAGCGACTCATGGACCGGGTGCTGCGGCCACACTCAGTATATGCTGCTGCCTACCTGGATGATGTCATCATCCACAGTGAGACGTGGGAGCAGCATATGCAGCAGGTGGGGGCAGTACTCGAGTCCCTGAGGAGAGCGGGGCTCACGGCTAACCCGAGGAAGTGTGTGGTTGGACGGAGGGAGGTACGGTATCTGGGGATACCACTTGGGCGGCGCGCAGGTGCGGCCGCAGCTGGAGAAGACCACAGCCATTGCCGCCTGTCCGGCTCCCAAGACAAAAAAGGAGGTCAGGAGGTTTATGGGGCTGGCGGGCTATTACCGGCGGTTCATTCCGGGGTTTTCGGAGCTCACCAGCCCCCTGACCGACCTGACCCGAAAGGGTGCCTCAGATCCGGTCCAGTGGACGGAGCAGTGTCAGCTGGCGTTTGAGAGGGTAAAGCAAGCTCTCTGTGGGGAGCCGCTCCTGTTTTCCCCTAACTTTGCTCTCCCGTTTGTTTTACAGACCGACGCCTCGAACAGCGGGCTGGGGGCCGTTTTGTCCCAGGAGGTGGAGGGGGTCGACCGCCCCGTACTGTACATTAGCCGGAAGCTGGCTCAGCGGGAGGTGAACTACAGTACGGTGGGAAAAGAATGCCTCGCCATACGGTGGGCGGTCGGCGCCCTGCGTTATTATCTCCTGGGACGCTCTTTCACCCTCTGGTCGGACCATGCCCCGCTCCAGTGGCTCCACCGCATGAAGGATGCCAATGCCCGGATTACTCGTTGGTATCTGGCGTTACAGCCGTTTAACTTCAAGGTGATCCACAGGCCAGGTAACCAGATGGTTGTGGCTGACTTTCTCTCGTGTTCGGCGGAGGGGGGAGTCAGCTTGCGGCCGGTGGGCTCCCGGCCTGAGTCGGGTGGTGGGGGTATGTGGCAGTGGGGTGTGGTGGCTGGGTCGGCTGCTGGGGAGGAGATGGGAGTGGCTCAGCTGGAGGCCAGGCAGCTGGACGGAATTAGGTAATCAGTCGCACAATAAAAGCATGCGATGACCTTGTTCTGTCTTGCAGTAGGCTGGGTTCATGTCGGAGAGAGACGGGACCAGACAGGACGAGGCGAGGCGAGGCGAGACGAGGCGAGACGGAGACGAGGCGGAGACCGAGCCGCCTTCAATAAACTGTTTTGCGCTCCCAAAGAACGCTCCCTCTCTTCCTTCTCCCGCTGTCGTTTCCCTGTGTGAGTGCACCCGCTCACACAAACCAACTACAGATTATCCATATAGTTCCCAGCGGTCAAGTACACTAGATCAAAGCTGAAGAAGGAAGTGGGTCTCTAAACGGGGGTGGAGGTTCACAACAGACCGTTTGAGATATCGTTTTACTATTGAACTTTCTTCTCTTTTCCACATAAATTTGATTAACCTGGAGATTTGTTTCCAGCCTGTCTGGTCATCAATATTATTTTCAGTTTATTTACCAGATCCGAACAACATTTTGACTTTATCTCTTCAAGACTTCTGATTCAGGCTGAGTAGTAAGGTGTGTTATTGCCCCACCCAGGCCTAAACTGTGTGCTTCAAACAAACTAGTTTGTATAAGATGTTGTCCAACCAGCCTAAAAATCCTAAAAAGGATTTTTACATACCATGAAACTGCATAGTCAATTCTGTTTTGAGAAATATATTTAACGTATCACAAAGATGTGCCTAATCAAAGTCTGTGTGTGTGGAGGTCAAACAAACACAGGACTTTCACCCACGAAAAGACCGCTGTTCATGTCCTGTGTGAAAATAAAAATGATGTCCATACCCTAAAAACGTGAAAGACATAAATTATGATCTTTTACTAAACCTAACCTAGTGGTTTTGTTGCATTTCGTTTTGTTTCAACCACATGTTCCGATTTCTATGAACCTTTCTGTGGATATGCATGGCCAACAGCAAAGGAATTTGAATATTTTTGGTGATGTTTTTTTGTTTTCCTATTTCAGCATTTGTGGCTACGCATTCTGCTGCCTGTGAGATCTGTGAATCTGTTGCCTGCGATGGCTGTTGAAAGGGAAACCTGCACTGTGGTGTCATAGACTGCATTTGAAATACTGTGAAAAATGATATATAAAACAAAAATAAATAAATAAACATTGATACATTTGTGTTTGTGTGATTATCTATTATACTGTTTCTTCTGTTTTATACGTGTATAGCTTTTTGGTCACTTCAACAGACAAATACATGTGGTACAAGTTTTCCTATACATCTATATCTATATCTGGTTTAATCTTTAAAATATTGTTTCATTGTATGTTATTGAAATCTCAATAAAATAATTTAATTTCAATTTCCAAAGCAGAGATTAAGTACATTATTGTAAGGCTGAGTGCTTAAACACACACTCCTAACGTGGATTGGATTCCTAACTTGAGGACCTTGACCTAAAAGTGTTGGGTCGTTGATGATGTTCAGAATTATCTGAGGTCCAGTGCAGAAAAGCATGTGAGCAAAGAACAGCTAATGTAAGAGCACAGAGACAGAAAGACTTGTGTTGTAGGCGCATCCACTCAGTAATGTTAAATGCTTACTAATTCAGGCAACAGTGTCACAACTGAGTGTTGTCATTCCATACTTTGCCTTTGAACAATGTTCCCCGACCTCCAAGCTACTACACCATCCCCCATTTATTAAAGCTACACTAATCAAAACTTTTATATTAACAAGGTGTCGCTCATAGTGACAAACCCACAGGCAGTAATCAGCAACTCTTAGTTCCCTTCTCCAGAGCGTTTCACACATGATCAACTACTGAGAAAGAGGAGCTACTTTTAGAGCTGAAATACTTTGTTACTTTTAGGTAACAGGACTTACAGGCCCCCTATTCTCATCATTCTAACTCTTTCAGCCTAATACTGTTTTGTGAATAAGAGAATGATGAGAGCACCGAAGTTGCTGAAGCATTTTCAGTAGGTCAAAAAATTATAAGTAAAATCAGTTTTGCCGGTGGACAAATACAATCAATTACATTGACATAAGTATTTAGACCATTCAGATCCTTATGT
The DNA here is from genome assembly GCA_943590825.1 of Bovichtus diacanthus. Taxonomy (NCBI): domain Eukaryota; kingdom Metazoa; phylum Chordata; class Actinopteri; order Perciformes; family Bovichtidae; genus Bovichtus; species Bovichtus diacanthus. The sequence continues at coordinate 6,505 of CALSBV010010281.1, forward strand.
CAGTACTTAGTTGAAGCACCTTTAGCAGCGATTACAGCCTCAAGTCTTCTTACGTATGACGAAACAAGCCTATATATACCTGGATTTGAGGATTTTCTGCCATTCTTCTCTGCAGATTCTCTCAAGCTCTGTATGGTTGGATGGGGACCATCAGACTCAGTGGACGGCCAGTTTCACGTCTCTCCAGAGATGTTCCATTGGGTTCAAGTCCGGGTCCTGGCTTGGCCACTCCAGGATGTTGAGTTGTCTCTAAACCACACCTGCATTGTCCTGTTGGAAGGTGAACCTTTGACCCAGTCCAGTCTGAGTGCTATGGATCAGGTTTTCATCAAGGACCTCTCTGCACTTTGCTATTCAGCTTTCTCTCAGCCCAGACCAGTTTCCCAGTCCCTGCTGCTGACAGACACCCCACATTATGCTGCCACCACGTTTCACTGTTGGGATGGTACTGAGGTGGTGACGAGCAGTGCCTGCTTTCCTCCAGACTTGGAGACAAACATGTTTCTCAGTCCTTTAGGTGCTTTTATGCGTCTCTCACTGAGGACAGCCTTCTGTCTGGCCACTCTGCCACAAAGGCCAATCGGTGGAGTCTTACAGTGATGGTTGTGCTTCTGGAAGTTTCTCCCATCTCCACGTAGCATCTCTGGAGCTCAGCCAGAGTGATCATGGGGTTTTTGGTCACATCTCTTACCAAGGACCTTCTCCCGTTTCGCCGGGCGGCCAGCTGTATGAAGAGTCTTAGTTCTTCCAAACAGCTTCCATTTAAAAATGAGGTTCCCTGTGCTCTGGGGAAGCTTCAAATCCTGGAAACCCTTTCCTTTAGACTTGAGTGATGTCACAATTAAGCAGTTACCAACAAAATATGCAGTGTACCCAATTCAAGGATCATTTATTGTCATATGCTGGTCTGAAAGCTGTAAACAGAAACATACACAGTATGAGCTGCAAGCTTGACAGGGTAAACCAATTTTTATAACTATAATGACACTCAAGAGAGCTTTTTTCAAGTCGCAGTTTCAACTTGAGGGGGAAATATTTGATTTCTAATTATTCTGACACCACATGAATGCAGCATAAATGCCCTCTCGCTATCTTCCCTATGAAAGTGAAACATAAATGGAGAATACTTTCTGAATGCACTATATATTCTGAGATCTGTTTGCCAGAACAGTTTATTATAATTGGTCATGTAAGCGGGAATGTAGACAGTGAAGCATTTCACTCTATAATTTATTTTAACTGATTCAACCTGAAGTCAAACAACGTTACGATAATATTGTACAAACAGTTTGGACATTTTCAATCTTTTCTTTTAAAGTGATTAACCGTTTACAATCAATTTAAACAAAAATAGTCCAACATGACAATACTCACACATTCAATTAATGAAACTCATAGACTTATATAAATGAGATAACATTCCTGTAAAATCATTCTCTGAAATAATCGTCATGGCATTGGAAAGCGTTTGTCCACTTATATTCACGACTGTATGTCAGCATGAAACACTTGTAACTGTAAGCTAAAGTGCGATGGGTGGCATTTCCCTTTAATGACAAAGTTACAGGGATATGTATGAAGGCTGAAGAGTGCAGAGTGAGTGTAGCTTCGGGTAGCTGCTACATTTTCTGGATCATGATCTGGAATTTACCTGCAGAAATACAAAGAACATAGAGAGGAGAAAGCATGTTAGTCCACACTTTGTTTTTATTCAGAAATAAAAGAGGCTGCTGATTAACAGATGGTAATAACAAGCCAAGATGTGCCATTATGATCCTCTACAGAGGCACAGGTATAGGTAGGTCACTGTTTGTGGAGGATGGGGCCTTGTGGAAAAAGGGAAGGAACATGTAGCATGCAATCAGGAAAGGAGCATTTGATGAGTGGGGGTGTAGGTCCTCAGTAAAAAAAAAAATCTGTCTTTTTCTCTAGGAAAAGAATTAAGCAAGGGCTGAAGCTAAGGATGTATTGAAATTGATTACAAAGAGTTGGGACATTTACATTTCAAGTTATAGGTGGACCATATCAGGAAAATACAAGAAAAATGCATTAAAGTAATAAATGTGACGAGACGTCTGACTGGTAATGAAGGGGAACAAGTTGCTCATCGTTGAAAGAATGTAAGTGGCCTTGATAAGATCTCTGTTGGATTATGGAAAAATAGCATATTGATCAGCAGCCAGGTCTCTTCTACAGAAATTAGATGTGATCCAGGCACAGGCATTGAGAGTGTGGAGTAGGTTTTTAGAACATAGCCCGTACCTGTTCTACAGGTAGAAATGTGAGAAGCGCAGTTAGAATTAAGAAGGAGGCAACTGAGGGCAAATTACTGGGCTAATTTACAGGGACGAAGGGGAACTTTGGTTGAGCAGGGGATAACATTGCAAAAGATTTTGGATTGTTTGATCTGAGGATCAGTAGTGTGTCCGTTGGTGGCTCCAGAGATGCTTGTGCGGCCTGATACAGACTGGAATTTACTAGATAAAAATGTATTTGGTAAGTGCATTTGAATATCATGTATTGAAAGCGTAGCGATTTTACAGATTTATACAAATGGTGCTAAGAAACCTGAGACAGAAGTGACAGGATATGGGGATGGCAGTACCAGCATAATGAATTGGAATCAACAGAAGAACATCCAATAATTCAGGGTGTATACAGTGGAGATGCTGGCATTGTCGCTTGTGTTACGATGGGTGGAAAGAACTAGTAATAGTGCACTTACCAAAACACTGAAAATGATGAGCAGATTCCACGCGACCAGACATCCTCTTTCATATCAAACTAAATACAATTGAAATGATAAAAGCATACGTTCAAACCTTTTAAACTGTGTTAAGATGTGCGTGTGTGCAAACACGTTGACAAGAATGCCCCAGTATTCTTGATGAAAGCAAAACTACGGAGACCGGGAAGTGTCATGGAGAAAGAATACTTGTGTGTAATCGTTCCTCTGTCCAGTCTCTGTGTCAGGTGCCCCCGTCTGATATCAGCACAGAGGCGACCAAGGTGAGCGGCGCTACAAAACAGCACAACACCCGAGGACCTTCGTGAAGAACTTAGTGAATTCCAATCTTTTTTTAGAACAACTAATCTCGTCAGCCATCCCTTCCAAGTAGTGGGAACCTGCTGATCAGCGCAGACTGACGTGATGTGATACATCGGGTGCCATTGATTATGACTCACTATGTGAAAAATAAATGAAGGGTGTATTGTTATAAATTGTATATTGTTTAGGTGGGAAAGTGCCAGGCATGTGCTGGTGCAGCTTTGAATAATTGGGTTAATTCAGTTACAGTCCAGCCTAATCCCTGTGAAGGCTGCTGTTGATAGAAAATGTATTTGATGAAGAGGACACTCTCCAAATAAATTTAAAAAATATAACAAATTCTGTCCCGTGCACACATGGCGCTCTCCGGTGCGTTAATCTACGTCAGGGTCCAGCCCCCAACTGTGGCCTATGAGGGGTTTGAACACTGGAATATTTTCCCCCTCCCCCAAATTAGATTTGATGGTGTTGCCTGAGATAAGTGGTCTAACTGTTGCATAACTAGACCAATTAGGCTACATGGTTCTGAGTGCATGACCTGATTGCGCAGGCAGTTTTAACCAGGTGTGTTTTGGAGGAGTCTCCCACAGAGTTTAAATAAAAATGTCCTGACAGATTTGATGTAGCTCAGGGCGGCTGCTTTATTTCAAAATATTTGACTGGAAGAAACTGGAATGTCTGTGTTAGAGCTCGTCCGTCTGATCTTTTCCCATAGATCCTGAAATTAATTAATTAATTAATAGCATTAATAAGCATGAATAATTAATGAGGTTACTGCTGCTGTGCCAAGTGCGTAAAAATATAAATGAAATAATCTGTGACAAGTAAACATAATCAATAAGATTTATTAATCTAACGCTTAACAGACTGGGAAATTGTAGAGCATGTTGAAAAAAGCTAAACTCAACATACACAAAAGGTATTTAGTGATTTAGTTGAGGTCTATGTGTGAGGTCTCTCTGTGTCCCTCCGCCAACTAAAAGGAGCCTTCTGTCTCTGAGCTGAGATGTAAGAATAAAGCCTGGAGTTCAGACGTTGTCCTGCGTGCAGAGGCAGCAGTCAACCTGTTCATCTCCCGTCTATTTTTCATCAAGGGGTGGCTTTGGTTGGCCGCAGAGTGAGTGAGTGAGTCTCACGCCAAAAACTATATTAAATTAAAGCACAAAATTGAATTCAATTATTAAATCAAGAGAACTAATTACTCTCTTTTTTCTCAACAACACATCCTGGTCTCCGTACAAAATACTGAAAAAAAGTTAACTCAAGGTCCACTTAATATGTTTTTTCCTTGGCCTTTCAACAGCTCATGGCATTCCTCAGCCGAGAGAGTTTGTCTCAGGAAAATTGAATAAAAACTCAGAACAAAAGAGTTCAGATTTATGTTGTCTCTGTTCGGCTGATGGACGAGTGACGTGTGTCTTACATGCAGGCATGACGGACACCTCCGCAGTCACAATACTCTTCACTCCGAGGTTGGACAGAGCTCCTCTCACCAGACCACAGCTGAAGGACAGATACTGCAGAGAGACAAACAGTCCTAAAATCAGATAGAGGCATATCTGATAACCTGGTATCAACTATATAAATCCAGATTAATATGCGTTTGCTCTGGGTAAACTGTCAAAATACATCAGCGTTCTCTGCTAAAACACTGCAAATGGACAGAAAAAGAACAGCAGCCAGTATTATCAATGAATCAGATGAAGTGTAATGAGGTTAAAGTGTAAACTTGTTTTACTCATGCTGGAGAAGAAGAGACTATCTATCTAGAGATTATCTAAATCCTGTCATACCTTCCTGACAGTGCGTGTGAATGTGCATCGCTCCTGTATGGTAGCATTGGCCACCAGTGTAACAAAGTGTAACAAAGTGTGTGTGTTTTAAAGCACATTGAGTGGGCGGTAAGACTAGAGAAGCGCTTTATAAATGTCCATTTACAGGACACTAAACACACCATTACAGGAAACTACTAAAGGTGAGCTGTGACGTAGGCTTACACGCATCATTTTAGTGTAGGCTTACCGTAGCTGTGTAGTGTGAACATTATGGGGGAAAAATACAATTTAATAAACCAAAAATCTAATAAAAGAATGAGTTATTTGACAGCAGATGTGAATATAAAATATTTGGAGGTGTGTGAAGCACCTTTGGGGCATGTTCCAGATACTGTTTCCCAGCAGACAGCTGACTCAGTAATCGGAACTTGTTGTCCTGGAGAACATAGATGCCCTGAAAAACATGACAACAGCATCAGCACTGACTGATAACAGACATACAGCAGTACGGCTGGTGAAACAATAATATGGATATTTAGTACATATGTTTAAAACGAATGAGTTCAGTTTGTCATGGCTGCACCTGTTGTTGACATACTCTGTTAATGACAACCTAACGGATGAAAGTAACTGACAGAGAGCTCAGTGTTACCTGGTGATTGGTTCGAAGGTTGTCGATTTGCTTCTTGAACACACATGTCCAGAAGTCTTTGCAGACGAACTTCATGATGTCCAGCTCGTCTTTGAACCGTGCTGTGTCTTTTGTTAGTCTAGAGAAAAGGAAAAGCTGGGATTTAAGTCAATTTCAAAGAAACGAACAAAAAGCAGCACACTTGGTGATTACTCTTAAATTTTTCACTAAAATCGTTAAAGGATAATTCTACCTGTTTATGCCTTATAACTGGGTACTTTCTAATGCATATTCACTGGATATTGTGGACACACACACAAACACACAGAGAGAGAGAGAGAGAGAGAGAGAGAGAGAGAGAGAGAGAGAGAGAATATGTATACATGATATAGGTTTATACTGCAGGCACACAGAGTTGAAAGAGGAACACATGCTAGCAGCAGTTAGCTTGTTACCTCTCTATCAGCCCTTGGCCGACTCTGAATCCCATATTCTCCAGTTTGGCGATATTTCTTCCATTCTCCTAAATGATGACAGAGGAGAACGAATGAACAAACACAGTAAGGCGACCACTAACAGAAAGAAAATCCGGTTTACTGACACTCTCTTACCGTCTCTCCGTTGTCAGAGGACTTGTAAATGTACTGTATCACCTCGTTATGTAAAAACTGGAAAGGAGCTTCGTCTGCCATTCTTCTTGCTCCAAAGACTGTGTTTCGGTCTGGTTGAGCGTGTCACTTACACAGAGGCCGACATTATTACATTCACAGACTGACAACTAAGACTCAAAGACAGACCGTGGACAGGATCTTTATTAAATACAAACACAAAACAAACGCTGTTTGCTGCTTCCTTGTTGTTCTTTTCACCGGTGTGTGTAAAGAGTGCATTACCGCCACCAGCTGGTCTGGAGTTCTTCTTCGTGGTGTTTCATGGCAGTTGGCAAACAATGTTATGGAGCATTGCCGCCACTATCTGGTATTTGAGTGTGGATTCAAGGATTCAATTCAAAGCAGTGACGTTCGGTGCTGTTACGAGGCTTCTGAGCGTGTGTTATATCAAGCAAGCCCCCAGCAAGTGCGCCAGGCTTTGAAGCAAATGTTCATAGTGGCCAAACCGTGGAATTACAACTTCCGTATCAGTCACGTGATGCCACGGGGCTCAAAAATATTTTTTCCCATTGACTTACATCGGGAAAGAGACGCCTGTAAATCAGTGTATCATTTTTTTTAAAGGTAAATCAACTTTCCAGTACTAACACTTGAACAGCCCTTATTTAAATCATTAGGTTATAAAAATTGTGGAATGCGCTAATAAGCCGAATCCAGTTTTTCGGTTCCAGGGTTTAAGGAAAACGCAAGTGCGCATGGTCTATGGGCCCCATGGATGCGGAAAAACGCCGGAAGATCCAGGTAATGTTATACTCAAATGTCGAGGCATTTTGGCTTCATGCGCCACTGTGCAACTTTCATAAGAATGAACGGGGCCCCGCCTCCAACGCTGGATCCAGATCTTTTTATCGAGGCGTGTATCGCTTTAGACAAATGACGTCATTGATGACATCCTAAGTCTCGCCCCCCGTCGATACCACGTGACTGTTTCTGATAGCGGTTCAGATCTATGATTCAAGTTGGTTAAACCACTGCCACAGTTCTAGTTTTAGAAAATTAATTTGCTGCTGCCATTTATTATATGACATTAATGACAGTATCATTATATTATGATACAATTATTGCGCAGATAATTGATTTACACATGTTGGATACTATTGTGTGCTTATATTTAGAAATAGAGACGCATAGAAATCAATTTAAGAAAACTTATCTTCATATTAACTGTATTTATTCAAAGATCACAAGGTTGAGAGATGATATCTGCCTGTTTTACACCCTTTCACCAACAGGTAGTTTTGTGTGCACACGAAGCCACAAGAAATTAACCCTTTTGCGAAACAATTTTCAGGAAAGCTTCAATGCTTCATGAAGCTTCATCTCACCATAACTACTGCTCAGCCTTCAGCTATACTCCGGCAACAACTAAGCATTCCGCACTTCCAGCTTCTTCTCCAAAGCAAACCACCACCAGTGTTGTCACGCGTGACGTCCCAGGCTCCCTGCAGCCTTCTTGGCTACAGCCCACATCATCAGCGGCCCTAATGGGGGCCAGGTTGTACTTCCCACTGTGCCTGCTCTCTCTGTGTCTGATATGCCTCAGATAATCCCAGTTGTTTTTTCATCACTGTGTTCGCAGGTTTCATAAAATGTCCATGCACACGTATTCTTTCATCCCATCATCTTCCCTTCACTCAGCTGCTTCTGCTCCTCCCTTTTCTCTCTTAACCAACAAGGCAGCCCGTCCAGCAACTCAAGGGGCCCCACCACAGGCTCATCAAGTCTGCAATTCTCAGCCAGCTCTTTCATTTCCAACTGGGCTTCCTTCCCCCCTCTCCCTTCTCCTACATCCAAATGTTTTTCTCCCTGTGCCTACTTATAACGACACTTTAAACTACAGCAGTGCCACCCACCCAAAAATAGCCGTGCCGGCTCTGCAGCAGCTTTCAATCGCAGACAGACAGACTAGTCAGTGGTAGTACTAGTAGTCGTAGTGGTAGTAGTAGTGGTAGTAGCAGTAGTACTAGTAGTTGTAGTGGTAGTGGTAGTAGTACTAGTAGTAGTAGTAGTAGTAGTGGTAGTAATAGTGGTAGTAGTAGTAGTGGTAGTA
>CALSBV010010283.1:0-15748 GCA_943590825.1 Bovichtus diacanthus
GTGACACTCGGGGTCTGAGCCCCACAGTGCACCTGAACTTCACTGTGGAAAGGAGCAGCCTTTAAAAACCTCTTAACTATAAGTTTAGACTTTCATTCTTTCGCTTTCAGCGTCCTCCTGTTGGACTGAGGTAAACCCAGAGGAGGCTGACGGCGTCAGCAGCTCGACCGTCACCACAAACAGCCCTGGACCTCAAAGTAAGTCCACCGCGAGGGATGAAAAGTATTCGTTTTCTTATCTCTTTTATTTCTGACGTCGGCAGGTGAGAAAGTACAACAACACCGGGACAACTCTTTCCTTCTGCACAGTCGAGTGAATTGCGTTTTTGAAAAAAATTATTAATGACCGAACAAAAGGTCCTGTCCTTGGAATTCTTTTAGGAACTTATAAATGCAGTATAATTTTACAATTTAATGTAGGTTTTTTATTTTATTTTAATTTGTTAGACTGTGTCAGTAAGGTTAACTTTCTAAAAACATTAAATGAATGAATACATAAATTAATATTTACAAAGATTCAACAATTTTATCTCACCAGAATTCAATTTCTGGCCAAGTGGAGAAAGTTTCTAACACAGACTGCCATGCTGTTGAACTCTGCTTCAGACAACTTTCTTTTTACATATACAATTATATTAAGTATAAAAATGAGAATAGAAAAGTTAAAGTACAGTTTAGACTTCAGGCCCCTTTGTAACGATTGCTTAGATTTATAACTGAAGAATTTTTAAAATGTCTTCTACAGACCCCGGTCCCAATGTCTCATTTTGGAACAAATGTTGGGTCAAAAAAAGTATTTTGAGCATTTCTTTTGTCTACTGTGTTGCAACAAAAAAAAATCCGTGTTCATTCAACAAAAAGTGAAAGTGAGGGTAAAGTGAAGTGACAGGAAGTCTTTATTTAAGCATCAAAGCTTGAGAGGGAAAGAGCAGATGATGACAACAGGAAGAGGCAGCTTCAGCAGTAACCAGAGAGAGTACAGATGAAAAGGAAATGTCAAGAGAAGAGGATGAGGAGATCAAGTGGAGAGACGAGGAGCTTTCACTGCACTCAGAATCCTCCGGCCTTCACTTGCTGCTCTTTTTTAATGACCTTCCCTCCTCTCACTCCTGCTCGCAGCTCGTAAGAAACAGCATTACAAACAGCAGAGAAAATCAAAGTGTTATGAAGAAAACCAAGAAAAAGAAGCCACCGATCCGTGCCTCGTCCTCCTCTTCATCCGCATCCAGCAGGGCCAACTCTGAGTCGGGCCCAGAGGACAGCGGGGTTGTTGAAATGAGAGCGACACGAGCTCATCCACCACATCAGAGAGCAGAGGCGGGGAGCGCCTGACGGCCACCATGAACAGGTTTCACCACGACTTCAACAGCATCTCAGATATCCAGATTGAAGCCAGCTGACAGCGTCACAGGGAGGCTGTGGCATCAAACCCGGAGCTCAAAGAGGCCTCTGAACCTGAACACCGTGGCGAACGGGGTTTGTTTGAGCAAAATAGGTCTGTATATGTAAGAAAGATGCCTCTGAGCGGGTTTTGAACCCCGAACCTCGTGGCAGTGCTGAAACGCCTCGCTTTACTAACTGGTCATCGCCGAACCGTGACCGAACTACACTGCTGCAGCGTCAAAGCACTGTGGGTAAAAACGTGTGTGAAACTAACAGGGAGGGAAAGTAAGATGGCGGCTTCTGCTTCTGCCCAACAAGTTTCAACGGGCCAAAGCTTCAGACTCTGGGCTTCGAGCCAAGCTGACACGATGCTGAGCTGACAACACAACCCTTCCTCTGATATCTCATCACAGAAATGTGCAGTGCAAATGGGTTTGTTGTTTGGTCTACGTCACAGGGTTCTTATCGTAACTTGATTTCCAAATCAAAAGATTGAAACATTACGGCCATGCCTACGCATCTTCATGCATTTTCTATGTGTACGTCATGCTACGTGCATCTGAGACATTATACCTGGCCCCAACTAAAACTAACTAAAGCTAAAAGTCAAAGATCAAATCAAATGAAAGCTAATTGTTCTCAAACCCATTGAAGCCGAAAACTAGTGACAAGTGAAGCCAAGCGTAATTTTATTAAGAACATGAACAGCAAGGTCCCCAGTTGGATTTAAACCGGCGATGTTGCGGTTAAAGTGGTACGCACTGACTAAGCCTCTGGGCCCCGTGTGACGCCCACTTCATGCTTGCCGTGACTTACTGTTGTGCAAATTTATCAAAACATGGCCCAAACTGCCGGAGTCATTCCAAACATGACCGGCCTTTATAGCTGAAGCTGACAAGCCATGTCACGAATACTTGATACCCATGCAATACCCATCTATGCCCTTTCCACGTCTTCCTCCTCAGAAGAGCGTGAGACCAGAGCCGACATGGAGCAGACGCCATCACTGGTCGTGGATCGCAGCAAACTGAGGGTCAGTCGAACCGGATTGTGTGGATAGGATGAAAAGATGTTTTTTCTACAAAACACATAATCAGATATTACCCTCCATTTATGATGTGTTTGTGACAGTAGCAGTAGGATGAGTGACGGTTGTGACCTTTCTGTCCTCTACGTTGACACGGAGGCCGTGGTAGTTCCACTGCTCTGCTAGGAACGATGACATCCTGATTCTTAATCCTGCCTCCTAAACTCTGATTGGCTCTTTGGTTTTCCAATGTGGGACACAGCTGTCACTGAGCACGACACCAGACCTATTGGAGTCGCAGAAAATTTGAGATGTCGTTCAATGATTCAGCAGTCCAGGTTACCATGGTGACGCTGTGGTAATAGTGAATGTTTAGAAGTAGAATTTTGAGCTGCGGTGATTGTTGCGTATTTCAGGATCTCCTCAGCAGAGCCGTGGCTAAGACCGAGCGCTCTGAGGCGGAGCCGCTGGAGAAGCTTTACGCTCTGCTGGCTCAGTGCATCTACAGGCACCGAAACAAGCGCAACAAGATGGAGCTGCTCCAGGTACGACCGTCACACGGGGACAGGAGGGGTGCGCTGAATAACACTCAGCTGAGGTGCACTGGTTTTTCTACTCGCGTCTCACTTTGAGCAGCTTAATCCTAAACATTGTTACAGAAGCTCACGAGCTAACTTGTACTTTACGTTGAATATTTGTACAAGTTCTGGTTTGTTCTCAACAGTCTTGGTTTCGTAGCTGATTTCCAGGTGCAATGGCCACTAGCTCAAAGTGGATCACCTGTGTGCGGTTGTTATTTAAAGGGACAAAATCCAAAATATATAATTTCATGACAAACAAATATCAAATATTGACTTTAATGCTGCAGTGAGAAGGATTGTTTCTCTGTGTATTCAGCAGGGTTCTAGGTTTGTTTTCTTTTTTAATTTTCCCTTTTTCTTCCAGGAAATGAAGAAAGAAATCGACAGCTTCTCTTGATCTCCCATACTAAGTCTATTCAAATAAAACCTCAGTGCATTTAAAAAGGAAGTTGTTTACTCCTCCTTTGTTTTTACATTTTATAATGTAACATCTATTTTCCTCAATATTTATTATGTTAGATATTATTTAGAATGCAGTATGTATTAATGTGACCAATGTATAAAAGAGTAATCTGTATGACATGTAATATTATTTAATTGATTATGACGTAAACTTGAATTAAAGCGCTATTGAGGCTCAATTTTAAAGTTGTTGTGTTTTCTGTTCAGGAACCAACTAAAGTGCTGCAAAGTTATCATTCTGTATTAACAGTATTTTTTATTTTCAGTCCAGTTCAGTATTTAACTGAACTGAAAACAGAAGGCAGTACAAACACACACATTCACTTCTGACCGGACGTAGCTAAACTAAAATCCACCTGAACACTATTCCTCTAAAATGTGACCCAACAGACAATAAACAAAAATGTAGAAAATATTTTTAATTTTAGTCATCTCAGTTTTTTTTTTGTTGAGATTTGTGCTTCATAGTAATATTTGTTGAATTCTCTCCAATTTTAGATTATGTCTTAAAAATGTTTAGTTTTCATAGTAAATAATCAGTTGTGTAGTGCTTTGCTTACAGTAAGTGTGTTACTTTTACTATATATATATATTTAATTTTTTGCACATTAACAATAATATATATATATATATATATATATATGATTGGTGTAAAAATAGAATATTTCTAGATTAAACTACCCAAAAGTATAAATATTTCAATTGAGTTTTTGTCTGAAAAATTCAAATCTCCACCACTGATAAGAACAGAATGGAAACCTTTTTTATGCTGTTGCATTGTATATTGATGTGTATGTAAAGTAACTTTACTTTAATTATTATTATTATTACCATTATTATTAATATTATTCAGTGGGTTCTTTTTTCCATCTTATCTTATGCATCTGATTTGTATCTTGTTTTTATTTTTACCTTAACTTTACTATTATTATCACGTTGGTTTGATATTCCATCCAATTTTTGCATTCTATCCCTGTTTTTATGTCCATTCTATGTCTGCTTACCATTAAAGCAAAGCACTTTGAGCTGCATTTCTTGTATGAAAGGTGCTGTGCAAATGAAGTTTATTATTAGTATATAAGTTCTGCCTACATTAATGCATAATGATACTTGTATATAGTAATGTCCCTTTTATACTTAGTTAAATCATGATAATACTAATGCACTTTCACTTTGCATTAGAACTTTCACTTGTAACAGAGTCGTTTTACATTGTAGTACAGCTAATTTTACGATAGTAAAAGATCTGAGTAATTCTTCCGCCACAGTAAATAACAAATGAAAGCTCCGGTGTGTTCTGTACAGTGTGTCACTGTAACTTCTTGCATAACTACATCAGTACATGGGGAATCGGACTGCTGCTTTAGTGTGATATGATAGTACAGGGCTGGAACACACGCCTGGCGTCTGTCTATGACGCAATGACGTACAAATACATCTGTTAAACTAACGTCAGTACACCGATGGCCGTTTCCGCTTAACAGGGATACCTTCAAAGTAAATGATTGCGAACTGTCGCACATAAAAAAAACACATCTAAACACTAGGCTGGTGTTTTTGATTAGTTGAACAAAAAACCGACAGTAATTTACTTTATACAAAAATATTATGGAAATAAAAAATGAGAATGAAAACAAATAATAATAAATATAATTCAGTATATTCATAGAAATAAAAAGAATAAATACAGAATGTCTACATACAGAAAAAGCAGGGTAACATACTAAAGTAATCTTTTGAAAACCTGTGTTCTTTTTGTTTTTAATTAATGTAATATATTTTATTTGAAATTTGAGTTCCAATAAAAATGTAACTTTCGGTAATGGTATTAAAACTGTTTACATATTATAGATATTATATTATATCTATAATATGTAATATATATATATATATTATATTATATTATATATGTTATGGTTTTATGTGAGAACAAACCCCATAAATGTCAAGAATTGAATGTTTAGCTAGAAATAATAAAAACAGTAACATCAAATTTGGTGTAGTGCGTGTCACTTTTAGCTTATTCATTTAATTTAGCTAATATTTGTCCTGAAATTGATGTCCTCAGAAGCGACATTGTTTGTGATGTGTTTTTGTTTCAGGACTTTTACTTGTAACAGAGTATTTTTTCACTCTGGTATTACTAGTTTAACTCAAGCAAAAATATCTGAGTACTTCTTAACACCAATGTTTTATTTATTTCATCTGTATAAACTCTAAACCAACAATTGGTGAATACTTTAGTTTAGGCTTTTATTTTGAAAAGTTCAATCCGGATACATTTCTCGGCCGTTGCTCGCTTGTAGCGGCGGTATGAAAAATGGCCATCGTCAGATTCGGTGAACTATCGGTGGCTTTTTTATTAAACTGTCCTTTTTATTAACGAAGCAACAGAGCAAACAATGCGAGTCGTAGCGGTGCTAGACTGCTAGGTGAAACTGGAGCTAACAGGTGGTAGTTTAGCTTGTTAACTGGCCGTTAGAGTGTCTCCGTGTCCCGGGCTGAAGCAGATGGGATCCTCGGTGTATTTGGGTAAAAGGCGGAAGACTGCGCATCAACACACCGAACCAGAGATGCTACAAAGCTACAGCCGCTAGCCAGCTAAATGTTTATTTGCAAGATGCGGGTAGCCGGCGGACGATTAACCAGGTAAACGCACACCGGGCTGACAGCAGACTGTTATCCGTGTCTGTGCTCGGTTACTCACATCCGCTGCCACTTGTGGAGAGACCCGTTAAACACAACGTTCAGCTAGCTAACGTTAGCTAGGACGGTGCTGGGATGGCTGTTTGTTTGTTGTCGCTTCTCTTTCTTGGTTTATTTCTCACACAATAAGCTAGCTACGGGGTATTGTGACTGGAGTCTAAACTGTACTGCTTATCATGTCTTTTAAATGTGTGCGTGTGCTAGTGTGTGTGCGCGCGCGCGCGAGTGGAGTTGACAGGAAGTGCCTTTTCTGCTGCAGCCTCAGAGTTTCATACACGGCACAGTTTGTTGAGCATGCACAAGGCTTCAGGAATCAGGAGTTTTACCCAAATCTGCAGCAACATTCGCGCCAATGTCTTATAAATTAATCTGATTCGTTCCATTTTCCACAATCACGTGCTATTTACGCAACTCACAGCAGTCTTTATAAAGCAAACACACGCTTTTTTTCTTTCTCCAGATTGTTAAACATTGTTAAGGTCCACCAAGATAAGAGAAGTAGCCAGAGTCACGTTTATATAAAGTGATATAACTTTTATTGGTCCATATCAGGGAAATTTAATTACACACAGTAGCAAAGAAGTGGTACAAAATAGATGCTTAATATAGGTTAGTACAAAAGATAAACCTTATTTATGCAGCTCTTCTCAAAACAGAGTTACTAAGTGCTCATGGTTGAAACGGGAGCAAAAAAACATTTAATGACTGTGACGGAAAATAAACAGACAATTACAACAATATGAATTGTAATGGAAATATAAGATAGTGACGCTAAATATTGCTTATACACATGAGAAATTTAAAGCAAAAAATAGCAATAGCGGTACTATATACACGACACTAACACACTCAATTGTAAATACTCAAGTTTACATTTGTCCGCTCCACCCTTTGAGCAGCGTTTCACCTTGAAAACAATAACATGCCTGAAATATAAATAAATCTGCAGCCTGTTGCACTAATATCAGCCGATATATGCAGATACATCAAAGATATGTTTGAGGTCATCTAGCAACATCGGCTTTCAACCAGAGAGCACTGACAAATGTGTTAGTATACAGCAAAATGTCAGACGCAGAACATCATTTTATAACAATTTCCTAAAAAGTGAATTTAAGGGATCTCTTATCAATTATATATATATATTTTACCAGATTGTTTAACTGATGCCTCAAAATCCAGCAAATCCTAAATCCAATTTTTTTTAAATTGAACTATCCACTCATAGTTCCTTGCATTTTATATTCTCATGTGCTTTGAGTTCAGGTGTGTCACGCACATCATTAATTTTGTGACACCTATGTTCATTTTGTCTGTTTGCACCACATGAGCTGAAGGAGAAACATCTGCAGAGTTTTGACTGAACTGATTAACTGACATTAAACAGAAGTGTACCTCTTGTTCTTTATGCTAAAGTCACATACGTTAACAACATGTTACTTTCTTATCTTCAGGAATTAAGGATAACGGAGGAAACATTTTCACTGTCGACATCCTACTTTATGGAGCCACAACAGGTCAACTTGCACTGAGACAGCTTTAATACTCGGCTAGACACAGCGCTCTCCGGACGTCAGGATGGCGAGCAGGAGAAAATCCACCACCCCCTGCATGGTCCCTCCTCGAGAAGCTGTTGACTCGGACCAGGAGATGGAGGACGTCACAGATGCAGCTGATCTTGAGGGCAGTAACGGTGTGGCGACCATCTCCTCTGAGCCTTCCGGTCTGTTGGAGGAGTGGGGCGAGGATGCGGACTTCAGACCAGTGTCAGACCACTACCTGGACTTGAACATGGCAGAGGGAGGCTACGAGTGTAAATACTGCAGCTTCCAGACGGCGGAGCTCAACCTGTTCACCATGCATGTGGACACGGAGCATCCCGACGTCGTCATCAACACCTCGTACGTCTGCATGGAGTGTGACTACCACACCAAGAGGTATAATACTCAAAAAGACTCTTTTAACCGTGATTTAAATACTTAAATAGTCCCTCAGAGGGCAATTCAAGGCAAGCTGATGGACAAACACACGTACACATAGACAATTCATTTACACACATAAAGGATATTCCAAAAAATACAAATGGGACACATATGTTAGACAGACATACAGATAGATTAATAGCAGAAATATCCAACACCACAAAGGTGCTTATTATGAATAAAAAAAAATTAAAAGGTAAAAAGTGCATGTGCATTTTTCAGTCCAAACACAAGGCTTCTTTAGTTTTTGAGTCAACCAATAGAAAGTAAAAATACCTCCTCATCAATATTTTTCATGTGTGATATAAAACAGTTTAGTTCATAGTTTTGCTTTAACGATAGCAACTTCATAAGCTGTTCAAATGTCAGACGTGTGTCTGTTGTTTTTATTCTTGAGTTCTTTTCCCATCTAGTGGCCATATTTAATGAGAACTGAAGTTCCTGGCACATGTTTAAAAATGGTCAAAGTGCCAATCGCACACTTTGATTGAACACAGAGCACTTACTTATCAAAGTGAAAGAACTTGCTCAGGTGTTGTCATGTGACCTACAAAGAGGACCTCCTTCAGACTGTAAGACAGCAAGAAACTATTCTTCGGTCACAGCAATGTTCATTTTGAGCTGTTGGACTCATATTTCCTTCATACGGCTTTGGCTCTCATCAGATGACAAGAGATATGGTGAACAGTTCCTATAAGTCTTGTGGATTTGTGATTTTTGTCTCGTCATCAAGTAGTGCTGTGTGTCTCATAAAAGTGGTATTGACCCGTATTTCTGCCCTCCCAGTTATGACACACTGCTGGCCCACAACGCTCGCCTCCATCCGGGCGAGGACAACTTCATGCGGACGATGGTGAAGCGAAACAACGAGACCATCTTCCAGCAGACGGTCAACGACCTTACCTTCGACGGCAGCTTCGTCAAAGTGGAGGACAACGACGCGGAAGAGACCTCCCGCAATAGCATCGCCCTCAGCAAGACTCCCATCATGAGGATCAAGAGCAGACCAGAACCTAAGAAGTTCACTGTCATGCACAAAATTGCCGTCGATGATGTCATCAAAGTGGAAAGCGACGAGGACGACGAGAATAAGGAGCCGCCCACGCTGTCTCCAGCACCGATGACGCCTGCCGCCCTCGCCCCTCGTCTCATCCCTGTCTCCACGCCGGTGCAGGTCCATGCCGTCCCGCAGAACATCATGGTCAACGGCCCCAGCCTATTGCAGATTAAAGGTGGCACGGGCGGCGGCACCGTGCTGCCTCCTGGGACGCTGGCTCAGGTTCTGTCGGCCCTGCAGAACCAGCAGAACTGCACTCAGACGCAGACTCAGCTCCTCATCCCCATCAGCAGCATCCCCACCTACAACACGGCCATGGACAACAACGTCCTGCTGGTCAGCGCCTACAACAGGTGACTCATAAAAGATGGAATCAAAAAGTCATAGTGTAGTACGTAATGAAGGTCATGGTAGTATGTCATTAAAAAAAAGTCACAAAAATGTCATAGTATTATGGCACAAAAATGTCATAGTATTATGGCATAAAAAAATCAGCATA
Source organism: Bovichtus diacanthus (assembly GCA_943590825.1). NCBI lineage: Eukaryota > Metazoa > Chordata > Actinopteri > Perciformes > Bovichtidae > Bovichtus > Bovichtus diacanthus. The sequence continues at coordinate 9,697 of CALSBV010010283.1, forward strand.
TAGTATTTCATAAAAAATGTCAATAAAAAAAGGCACAGTATAGTATGTCACAAAAAAAAAAAAGTAATGGCAACAAAAGTCCCAGTATAATATGCTAGAACACTGTCGTATAGTAAACTGCATTCATTCATTATCTTTCTGGAGAATTTTATTCTGTTGCCTGACTGTAATATAAATGTATATTATTTTAAAAATATGGACTTTATAATGGCGTTTCTGCATTTAGTTTCTTAAATAACAATTCCGGTGTTATTTTTATATCTTTTATTTTGAACAAATCCCATAACTAACGATGTTGTAGTCCGTCTCCCCCACAGCAATGATTAGTCGGTGGACAGAAAATGAATTGGCAATAATAAATAATTGAAAAGGGAAGAATCATTTCAATCATTTGTCGAGCATTAATGACAAACATTAGCTGGTTTTAGCTTTTCGATTGAGATGATTTGATACTTTTCTGTCTTTGTCATGCATTACATCTTTTTTTTTTACAGTCCCAATATCTTTAACTCCATATAGACTCATGCATACCTGTACAGATCTTGTTTTTTTTTTTTTTTTTTTATGATTCTTATGTTGCTTTGAGGGTATGATATGATCTCATATAGACTGTTAAAGAGATTCCTTGTGTCTATGTGGGTTCCCCCTGGTTATATGAATAAATATAAAGGGATGAACTATGAGCTAAACAAAACACCAAGACTGCAGCGACGTGTTGAATGCAGATTACGGCGTAATCACTCTGTTGTTTGCTTCCCTACTTTGATCAGACTCTGATTTTTGTGCCTTAGGTTTCCATATCCCTCGGTGTCGGAGATCATGGGCTTGTCTTCGCAGACAAAGTTCAGCGAGGAGCAGATCAAGGTCTGGTTTTCCGCTCAGAGGCTGAAACACGGCGTCAGCTGGACGCCGGAGGAGGTCGGTGCACATTCACACCCTGTGTTAGGCTCCATGTTACACGTTAATTTAGCCAGATTCACCTGATTCTCTCACTGTGCAGTCTTTACCTTTTACCTTTTTTATAATGTTAACTAATTACATGCTTTAGGCCTCTTGCTGTAGAATACACGAGACAGTTGCAGAGATTGTTTGTTTTATGTTTGGAGAAAGGAAATCCAATGAGACAAATTTTTATTACACCTCATATTGGATAATATTGGCCTTGTATGGAAAAGCAAGTTAACTCGTTTTAATTAAAGTTCAACTCAATTAAATGTTTTTCAATAATTTTTTTTGTCATTTCTATTATAAGGGTTTACTATTAGGTCTACTTATGATATGTTAAAAGGTTTGTTTCTTTCTGAATAGGACATAGTAAATACAGCCTGAGCAAATAGCCTTTTATAATTACTCTTAATTCCCATAAAGTCCCGTTAATTCCTATAAAAAGCTTCCATCTTGAATATTCCCAGAATTTTACACTTGCTCATGTGGCATCTGATATGTTTCTACTTACTGTGAATGTCAAGAACATGCATGGAGAAGCATTTATTTCCTCGTATATGGCAAAAAATCAGACCAAGCCGCATGTGACCCACAGACTTTGTTTGAATAATCAATCAATTAATAGAGTGTCATCGTTTCTGTGTTAGACGGCTTCATTGAGAATGATACACAGTAATGAAAAGAAAGCCCAGTGTAATGTGGTTTTAAAAAAAATAAATAAATTGTGTCCCCGCTTGTTGTTTGTTTATTATGTTGGAGTCATATTGGCATCAAATCTAAAGTGTGTTCTGCAATACATATACAAGAACTCCTTAAAGGGCCAGTGTGTAGAATTTAGGGGATCTATTGGCAGATATAGAATATAATATTCCTAACTGTGCTTTTATTAGTGTATAATCACCTGAAATTAAGAATAGTTGTTTATCTTAAAATGAGCATTCTTATTTACATAGGGAGTGGGTCTGCATTGTTTCTACAGTAGCTCAGAATGGACAAATTTAACTCTGGCTCTAAAGAGGGTCCCACTTTTATATGCAATTTATAGAGTAAAGAACAGAAGTTGTTTTCCCACCAGCCCAGCTTGTCTTTCTCCCTAGTTGATATGACGTTAAGGTATCAGTAAAGATTAACAGTCTCTCACTCTTTGTTTCTTCTCTTTACAGGTGGAGGAGGCGAGGAGGAAGAAGTTTAACGGCACGGTGCAGACCGTCCCTCAGACCATCACTGTCATCCCCGCCAACATCGCTGCGGCCACCAACGGCCTGCAGTCCATCTTCCAAACCTGCCAGATCGTTGGCCAGCCGGGCCTCGTCCTCACTCAGGTGACTGGTAACGGGAGTACCATGCCGGTCGCCTCTCCCATCACCCTGACAGTCGCAGGCGTCCCTGGCAACCAGCCCAAAGCCACCGAACTGTCGACGTCAGAATCAAAAACTGAGATGTCGGCTGGCGCAGCGCTCAGTTTGGACGCAGCGGCAGCCAAACCGAAGAAGTCCAAGGAACAGTTGGCGGAGTTGAAGGCAAGCTACGGCAGGAGGCAGTTCGCCACAGAGGCGGAGATATCGCGACTCATGCAGGTCACCAAACTCTCCAAACGAGCAATAAAGAAGTGGTTCAGCGACACGCGCTACAACCAGAGGAACTCCAAGGATCACCAAGGTGTCCTGCTGAGTGAAGCCCCGCCCACCAGAGCGTCAGTGCCAGGAGGACGAGGAGGAAGGACCAGCAGCGGCAGCCTTAACGACAGCAACAACAGCGAGCACAACACCACCATCGTCATCGACTCCAGCGACGACGCCAGCGATTGCTCCCCTACTCCTGCCAACGCCCTGTCAGGTTCCACTAGAGACCCGCGGGTCAAATTCCGCCACGCCTTCCCCGACTTCACGCCACAGAAGTTCAAGGAAAAGACGCAGGAGCAGCTGCTCATCCTGGAGGACAGCTTCCAGAATTCAGACACTCCCTCGGACGAAGAGCTGAGCCGGCTGCGTGCAGAGACGAAGCTGACACGGCGTGAGGTTGATGCTTGGTTCACGGAGAGGCGGAAAATGCCTTCAAAGGAAGATGATGACGAGGGGGACGACGAGAAGGTTGCCGTGCCTTCTTCCTCTGCTCACGAGCGGCAGACCACTCCACCCGCCAGCAGGAAGACGATGAAGAAGACGCCTGAGCAGCTCCATATCCTGAAGAAGGCCTTCGTCCGCACACAGTGGCCGACGGCCGAGGAGTACGACCAGATGGCAGAGGAGAGCGGTCTGCCGAGGACATACATCGTCAACTGGTTCGGAGACACGCGCTACGCTTGCAAGAACAGCAACCTGAAGTGGTACTACCTCTACCAGAGTGGAAAGGTAAGCGTGTTTGTCTGCATTCAAACCACAGGGCAGAATAATGCAGGAGATGCTTTCTGTGTATAAACTTTTTTTTTTTAATCTTTTTTTTAATGTTTAGAGCAGAACTAAAACTACTGTTAGAGCAGTCTGGGATGCATGATTTGGATTTTTCAACCAGTTAATAGCCTGAATCTCATGGTCGATACCGATAAGATAACAAATAATTTCACGTTTTTGCTTCTGCACACCTGAGGGTAAGGCTAAGATGTATGATTTAATATTCCATAGCTGTGACCTAACGAAAACTGACATCACTATTGGTAACACGACAAAAACAATCTTCAAATTAATTATTTTTCGAATAAAGAACATCAATTGTAATAGAAAATTAGAAAGTGTGCTGTTATTGGCTGATTGAAAGTTGAAAACCAACTTTAAGGTGCTTACCGCCCTACTATATCAGAGCGTGTAGAATGAAAGCAATTTGGCTTTGTATTATCGGCCGATAATTTATCAGCTATGATTTCATTATTGGAATAAAACATAATAACATAAATTTCCCATTATCAGTGGATAATTCATTGTGCATCCCTGAAGGAGTCATAGTAATGTTTGTTCTTCATTAAAGCACTTTGACGTGCAGTTACTTGGGCTTTACTGTATGAATGTACATATAAATGTGATGTATTTAAGGTGGATGAGGCGCTGAACGGCGGCGCTAAAACCCAGAAGAAGTCCAGGAAGCGCTTCCGTGGTTGGTCCAGGAGGACACGCCGGCCGTATCCCTGCAAGCGCTCGCCACAGGGGGGCGCCACCACCATCAAGGTCTGTGTGTGCAGTGTACACTCTTTTTGTTCAGTTTATCCAGGTACACTAATGCAGTCTAATAGGACCGTGCTTTTAATAAGTCCTCGCTTCAGTAAAGGTTCTAATGTTCATTTTTTTTAGTTGAAACTGTTTACGAGAGGTGTTGATTGAACTTTTAATGTCATTTCGGGCAAAATATCAGAAACGCCTGTTTACCTAATAAACTGAGTGTGTTCACTTGAAGCTCCTGCTGAGGAAGGTCAGATCTGATCGTATTAAAAATCCCATTAGACCGTTTATGCGTTTGTGAAGCAGGGTGTTGGGCGAGATATCCGACATTAAAAGATCACTCTTAGGTTTAAGTAGTGAACTACTAAAGAGAGCAATCAGAATCAGAAAAATTTTATTCGTCCCACAGCGGGGAAATTTACAGCACTACAACAGCAAAGGGACAGTGCAGATAGAAGGGTAATATAAGATAAGTACAAAATACAATTTAAAAAAAAAAAAAAAAAAAAAAAAAAAAAACAACCGTGGTAAGTAAGTAGCAGGTTAACATAATACAGTAAGTGAAACATGTGAGAGTAAAATGCAGGGTGATTTAATGTCCCATGGTTTGGTTGGAACTCTCTTGTTTTGAAAGTATAAAAGTATGTCAAAAAAATATAAATATGTGAAAGAAACAAAAAATAAAAATGAGACGTCCCTGATAATGTGAACAATAAGTGTTCAGTTCATTTTGAGAGGGATTTTTGTTTGTTGCAGATGCCTTCCCTCTGTTTCTTTCTTTTGCAATAAGTAGACTCAGTTGCTGATAGTTAACTACTTTAGACTCTTACATTTATGAAGCAGCAAGGCTTTCTTTCAATTTTACATGTTTTCTTCTTTACAATGTGACTTAAAGTCCTGATGAAAGACTCTCACCCAGAGTCGAAACAGAATATCGATTTAGTCATTTAATTTGCGTGTTACGGTACAGAGATGAACTTACAGTAATGTATGAAAAGCAACCTTTGAGCTTGAGTCCAGTCTAAAGTAGTCGGGCTTCCAGGCTTTATACTAGTGCTGGAATTATCAGTGTGTGATCGATTGGTCAAGAAAAATAGACCCTGCACAGAGATGAAATCAATATCAGTCTTATTATCTAGTTCCTTATAAGACATTACACATAGATATTCACCGAAAAGTCACGTTTTCTTTAGACGAAGAAAGTATGTCGTTTATTACTGAGGCCTTTTTTCACGTCTCCGTCCTGCAGGTGAAGTCCGGTAAGTCGTTCCTGAAGGACTACTACCTCAAACACCGAGCCCTGAGTGAGAAAGATCTGGACGATCTGGTGACAAAGTCCAGCATGAGCTACGAGCAGGTGAGGGACTGGTTCTCCGAGACCGCCAGGAGGGTGGAGGAGGGCAAGGAGCCATTCAGCGAGGAGGAGGCCGAGGGGGAGGAAGAAGACGAGGACGAGGAGGAGGAGGAGGAAGAAGAAGAGGAGGAAGAGGAGGAGGATGAGGACGCGGCAGCAGAGCATGCAGACAGCGAAGAAGAGATGGAGGTGAAAGAACAAGGAGAGGAGGCCACTGACGACGACTGCAACGAGGAAGAAGCCGAGGAGGAGGTGGAAGACGAGGATGAAACAATCCAGGAGGAATCTGAAGACGTCAGCCAATCACAGCCTCAGGCAGAGGAGCAGACATGAGCAGACAGGTGAGTTTGATTTTCCATCTCACCAAACCCAGTTATAACTGCTAATATAGCAAAAATGTAATGTGCAGTCATCTACACTTCTTTATGAAAAATGTTGCTTTTGGTTCATTTAGATTAAAACAGCTGCAAGTACGGAAGGGCTCACAAACAAACCGAAATCTTAATGTCTTAAAGTAAAGGAGCAAAACAAGTTTCTTTTTTCTTTTTTTTTAAATCTGTGTGTGTGTGTGTGTGTGTGTGTGTGTGTGTGTGTGTGTGTGTGT
>CALSBV010010284.1:0-7500 GCA_943590825.1 Bovichtus diacanthus
ACACACACACACACACACACACACACACACACACACACACACACACAGAAACACACACAAGTGAGGAGGTGTACCCTTTGAAAAAGGCTGTGTTTTATTGAAATACAGCAGACATCAACAGGTTGTTTTGCTGTCCCGGGGCAACGGAAACAGAGCTTGAACACTTTTCAAAATCGACGTTAAAAACAAACATCGATGGCTATTTGTGTCATTAGACGTCACAAAACTGTAAAGATGCTCAGAAGCCTGTCTCCCAAACTGAGGAAATGAAGCCTCATTTTGGGCCACAAGCCGACAAACAGAAGTGTCTTTGTCACGTAAACGCAATCAAGCCAGGGCTGCACTTTGGGGTCTGACTTTCAAAAATGCTGGTATATGAATTTCAAAATCAAACGCACCTCGAGTTCTGAAGGGCAGATTTGAATCAGTGTTCAGGCCTGTTTTTGTGCCCCAGGCTGGTTGTTTGATAGTAGCAGTAGTAGAAGAAGCAGAACCTCAGTTATGAAGCAGGGCTGGCCTCAACTCCCCTTAAAAATACATTTAGTGCAGCTGGTCCCCCCCCCCCCCCCCCAAAAAAGGACTTCCTGCTCCCAATTAGGAGTGGAGTTTGAACTATTAATGTTTAGTGGTTTGACATGATTTTTATCAATCCAATCCCAAGAGAAACATGTCTGACATCGGAGAGCTTTGAAAACCTTTAACTTTTAAAAACTTTTACTGCAATGAAATACCTTTAAATGTAAATGTATCCAAATTCAGGCCAGGACTTGTCCTTTTTTTGGTCCTATTGTTAATGTTTGAGCCCTTTTAAAGTTGTCCAATCGCGCCACAAGGCACCAAAAGACTTCTTTGTGTCTGGGATGTTGGCATGTAATTCAAAAATGCAGCTTGAGTTCAGCTTACATGTACCCCGTCAGTACCTACAGCACGTGAATCTGCATCTTCAGAAAGTTTGTGTTTAAGTCCAAATGACTTTCTGGTAGAATCAACCTTTCACAGAGTGATCTAAATATCCAAAAGTCTTTTGCGGTAGTCGTGTCGTGATTGACTTCGAGCCTTAAAAACCTTTCTTCAAGCTTCTTAAGTGACTTTGAAGTTGTCGAAATAGAAATGACACGATCGGAGCTTTTACCTTTGACTTCAGGGTAATTCTACACTTCTGTTTCCCATGTGACCTGCCTGACATCAAAATCTTAGTGCCAAATGGCGATTTAAAAAACTGAAGACAGCTGCAGGAAAAGGACGGATTAAGACTCCTGAAGTTGATTTGACAGCTGAGGATGGATCGGACGAGAAACATTTTGTCCACACAGCACTGCACTTTGTCACACAGATGGGCCCCAGTAGTTACAGTTGGGGAAAAGTCATGGACGTAGTCCAGTGAGTACAAATCTTGGGGAGTCTGCATTGCCTCGATTTATATTTATTATAGTTTGAGCTTTTTTTTTGTTTAAGCTGAAAAGAGAAGAAGTAGCGTGAGTCTTTGGACCAATCAAAATTGGAGTTGTGTTTACAGAAAAGGACGTTTTTAGGTCGCAAATGAAGATTTTATTTCTCCGTCCATGTAGATTTTGATATCATTGAACAAATAAAGTTTAGCGTACAGAAACGGTCCAGACTCAATGTCATCATCCGGTGATGAAAACAGATCCTATCAGGTTCCTAAATGTAATCTGATCAATGACGGTATTTAAATTTTAAATTTTAAATTTTTTGGGGGGGGGGGGGGGGAGGGGAGACCATGCGCACGCGACAGATACATTTCAACGTGAGCAAACATTAACTGAAATAAAGGAAGGACTCGTGCACACTAGTCAGACTGTGTTGTCTCCAGAGATGGAGCCTGTGGCAACAAAACCTGAGCCGGGAGAGTTCAAACATGGAGTTTTGTTGTACTGTGAAAGAATCTGAAAGTTTTGTTTCTGAAAAAGTTGGATCCAATAAACTGACCAGACATTCGCTGCTTCAAGCCCTCGTCACAACAGAAAGTGTCACAGCGAAGTTCCCCTGCCCGTCCTTTGCTAACTGCTATCGCACTAGGTAACCGGGAAAACATAGAGAGAGAGTTAGCGCGGGTTGCTAACAGGATTTTGTACTTTTTTTTTTTGACACATTTTGACCCGTCCCGTGACCATTCCCCGTCTGAGTTTACACTCCTACAGGAAGACCAAACACAGTCTGCTGGTAATGTACTCGACTCTTTCCTCCTCAAACATCCAGACAGTAAACCCACGGCAGTTACCTAACTCGGCAAAGCAAATACATTCAATCATTCATCAGAAAAATATGCAATTACAACTATAGACTCGCAAAAATAAGAGTCTCTTGGAAGCTTTCTAAGGCTGTGTGCGTCCACCAGGAGCCCTCCCTGTACAACGCTGCTTTCTTTCCAGGGTTTTTACAGGAAGACGTGCGGCGGTGCAGAGCTGAGAGCTTCAGTGGGGCTGAACGCTACGAGTTTGAAAAAAACAAACAAAAAAAACGATGAAGACTTTAAGCGGAGAAACAAGCATTTCAATTCAAACCAGCAGTACAGAAACCTCCGACTGCGACCCATCAGCCCCCCAGTGGACGGAGATGAAGACCCTCCCGCTGCTGTTGTGGTGGTTGTTTGTTGAGGCCAGCCCTGGTATGCATTTGTAAATACAGTATTTCAGATATATGTAGTCTTATCATCTTTAAATCTGACCAGGACACTACAGCGGCAGAAGCAATACATAAAGAAGCTCATATTTTGTTTTTACTATTATTCTTTTCTGTCGGAATGGAACTAGTTTCAACTAAGCCTACCAAGCCAACATGTAGTTATGTATTGAATAAAAGGCTATTTATCTTTTTTTTTTGTAGGTTTTTTTGTTTTTGTTCATTACAGGTGTGTATGATGGTGTGCAGGACGACGACAAAGAGAGAGAAAGAGAGAGAGAGAGAGAGAGAATAAAAACGATGAGGGGAAACAGAAGAGAGGCAAAGAAAGACTGAAAAGTAAGAGACAAAGTGAAAGAGCGAGAAAGAGAAACAGAGGAAAAGCGAGGGATTAAAGTATGATTCAGGCAGCATGATTCTGGATTGTGAGTTTTTTCTACTGTCGAGTGTGTGTGTTGTGTGGTCGTTACCGTTGAATCCTTCTGCGCTTTGCCACCATTTTGACAGATTTTTCACGACTTATTTTGTTGCTGTTTGTTTGTTCCTCATCGGTTTTGAAACAAAAGATCCACGACAGTCACTTGGTCATACAAGCATGTTCGTCGGAACAAGAAGTGCAGATTGGCTTAAGTTTCTTTTTTTCTTTTTTTTTTCGGTGTGATTGCTTTTTCTTCAAAAAAAGGGTTCCAGACAGAGTGGCTACAATAATAATAATAATAATAATAATAATAATATAATAATAGCACTTGACTTCACATCTGCACAGTAAAAAAGAAAAAGAAAAAAGGTCCAAAGGTGCTTTTTTTGTGTTTTGTTTTTTAAATCTGATTTGATGTGAAGCGAAGTCCCCCCTCTTCTTCCTCCTCATCCTCCTCCTCCCACCTCCCCTTCTCCTCTCAGCGGGGAAGTGGCGGGCGGAAGTCCAGTGCCCGTGAGATGAAGGAGAAGTGACTGAAGTATTGCCAACTTGTCCGTCTTTTTTTTTTTTTTTGTGGTTCCACTGTGGTTCAGTACAAAAAGAGAAAGAGACGGAGAAATAAAAAAAATAAAAAACGTTGCGCACACACACACACGCATACCACTAATGGCACCGTTTTTTTTTTTCAATCAACAAATAAAAGAAAAAAAACACAAAGAAAAATAAGAGACGAGAGAAACCAAGAGAGGGGAGTTTAAAAAAAAAAAAAAAAAGCAAAAAATAAAATTAAATGAGGAGGGTTTCGGGAATTGCTCCCATTTTACAAAATGTAACAAAAAAAATTCTGCAATTTTACAAATCTGTAGCAATACAGGAAAAAAACAAAACAAACAAACATATATATCCTATATACAAGAAGAAGAACCCTTTTTTTTTTTTTTTTTTTTTCAAAAGTGTAGTGAGAATGCAGCAGATCCCAGCTTTGGCACTCGGCGTTTTTGTTTGTTGTTGTTTTTTTCTTGTTTGTTTGTTTTAAATCCACCCTCTCTGTCAGTCAGTGTGTACAGTCAGACTGCTGCTGCAGGCACACATTCAGTGCTCCGGTTCACCCTCCTCCTCGTGTCTCCACGGCAACACAGGTCACGTACAACATCCCCTCAGCCGCAAACATGCGTCCAGTCCAGAGTTCACAACCTGCTAAAGCCCCTCTCACAAGACGCACCCGCTTCCCTTAGAGTGACTTAAAGGAGAAGTTCAGGTTTTGTTTTGTTTTTTTTCAGGATTTTACATTAAAGTGCTGATCATGAAACTGGTTTCTGCTTTTAAAGAAATGTTCGGAAACACAGATCATTAGGATTCAGGATGTTAACAAAACCAAAACCAAGCTTTTGGAAAGCTACAAATCTCTTTGATAATCAATCAAACTCCCCACTTAAAGGGAACGTTGGATCTTTTATCATTAACAAATCCTCCCTCTAAAGGGAAGTTATCGAGACTTATACATTCAAATCACACCTCTTCTGAAAGGGGAGCTCAGGAAGTTTCAGTCCAATTTAGTGCAAATTTTAAAAGGAATCCACTACTGTTATGAGAATATGAGTTCATTGGTTGATGGAGATGAAACCACTGCAGAAGAAGAAGAGGGCTCAACGAGACGAGGCGATTAAAAGTCAGTCAAAGCTCAAACGCTGGACAACCGTGTGGAGAACATGCAGGAAATATAACTTTTCTGTTTCATGAGTTAATGTGAGGAAGGTTCCAGCCTCCTCATCGCTCCACACAAATCTCATGCTTTCAGCTCTTCATTGTACGTCATCACTTATTCCCAAAGTCTGTTTTTTTGATTCACAAAAGTAGCATACGAAGAGAGTAATCAAGCCTTCTTTTAAAGGGAATGTGTATGACTTTGAGAAATCAACATTTCTGATGATTTAACTAAGCTTAAACTTTTTTCTTTTTTAAAGAGAAGGTTTAAAAGTGTAACTTGTCACCAGCGTCAATGAGGTCAGCAAAGACAAGATGTGCAGGTGTTCAGTTTCACTTTATAAACATGTCTTAAAGTTGAGGAAGCAATTATATTGATCATTCATACAGCCTGCCCCTATACTGAAAACTAACCAGCACTGTGTCGCAGTTTCATAGAACATACACATTTTCACTGGTGCTTTTAACTATTTCACGTGTTCCCATTGTACAAAAAAAAATAAAAAATAGCTTTTTTTCTGGCATTCAAGAACACAATCGCCCCACAGATTTTCAGAAGAATCAAGAAATAACTTAATCGTAAAAAATAAAAATAAAAGTTTTTACAAACATTTTTTGAAAGTTATCTAACTTGAAATTTAATATTGATAAAAAAGATTTCAGCTGTATCACATGGACTTCATAAGTGGAGTTTGCTCAACCTTGTCATTGCTTGATCTGTTGACAGAAGCGATTCTTCTAATACTTCTTGTCCACATTAGCTAAAAAAAATTACTTTTTCAAAGTTAAATGCGCTGATGAAGCTCGTGTGGTAGGGCTGAGAGCTCTGGAAAAAGGATTGTTTTTCTCCAAACTTGAGAATGAACTTTTGAAAACTTGTGTACATTTTGCAGTTTGGCTGCCATGCATCACTTCTCCACTGATTATCGGCCTTTTTCAGGTTTTGTATCATTATTCATAAAGTACTACTGTGCTTGGCTGGTACCAATAACGCAGTATTGATTAGTATAGACACAACTAATCTACCTTTTAAAGGAAATTTGGGGATTTTAAGAACCAAATTCCACCATTTTGAATATAGTATCAAGTATCTCTGAGGGTGTTTGTGCGCTGAGCCTCGTCTCTGCAATATACTAGATGATACAAGAAGATTAGCTCCTGTATTGTGAAACCCACATTACTGTGAGCAATGAAAATAAATCACCGATTTGTACATTCACCGTAAGGGAGGGCAGTTTCAATTATCTTCACAGATCGTGACCCTAAATTTCTCCTTGCACTCTTCTCCTTGCCCAACCCCCCTCCCTACTTTAACTCATGCTTTTATTGTGTGAAAGCAGGTCTGTGGACGGGTCACACAGGTGGACACAGATTACTTCCGACGTGACAGAGGAGGATGTTGTGCGTGATCTGGGATGCGACAATCAAGAGATAAAAATTGGTTAAAAAAAAAGAAAGAAGAAGAAAAAGATATCTGAAAACCGAAAAAAAAAAAAAGGAAAAATCTTCTTTTTGTTGCTCCATTCTCCGTCCACTTCGTTTCCGTTCCTCTTATGTTTCCAGCAGCAGCGGCGGCGACGATGGCGGCAAATCCTATTCGCACCTGAGACGGACATTAGAGAGAAGAAGGGGGGGGGGGAATGATCAAGCGTTTCTCGGTGCAAGAGAAATGTCAGTCTCACAACAACTAAGACCGTTCCCACCAAAAAAACAGAGGAAACGTATAAAATTTTTTATTTTTTTTAAAAACACAAAAGAGAGGGGGATTAAAAAGCAATTGTTGTGCTAGGAGCCGGCGTTCCCGCTCGCCTGGTGCTGCTGGGAACTGGGACACATTGTGAAATAAGGATTTTTTTTTTTCCATCGATGGCGGACCTGACCGGCCGGCGCTCTCTCTCCTAATCCATGTAAGAGGGGAACTGTGTTAAAGTTGTGTTTTGTGTGAGAGTGATTAAACGAGGCAGTCACTGTGATTATAGAAACAGGACAATGGATGGTAACACACACACACACACACACACACACACACACACACACACACACACACACACACACACACACACACACACACACACACACACACACACACACACACATTTTCAAAGAGTGGCTTTAGGTACCTGGACCGCAGACAGAACCGGCCTTTATCCCTCACCTTTTCTTTATTTCTATCCACATGTAGCAGAGAGAAGCCTCCCTGTTTTCTGATGCGTCGCTGTTTCAACATCAGCCGAACAGCTGAATCTGCAGCCCCCCCTTGGCTTTAAGGGCTGTCCACACCAAGAACCATAACTATAACAATAAATATAAATATAACGATGTGAGCGTACGCACTGATGAAGGAAAACATTCTGTAAACAGCAGCGCCAAGCACACGCTGAATGCTCCAGCTGTGCCGGGGCCCCTAAATGGATACTTATGACCTGTTACTGCTGTATGTTGCGCAGAGGGAGGAATTAAGATAAGGATATAAATAATAACAATAAGAAAACTGTTAAAAAAAGTAGCCACTGCTGTGCCGAACAGCTGTGGCGCTGAAAGACACACAGCACCACGGCTGTGAGGAGAGAAGAGAGACGCTGCTGATTTCAATAGTGATGGAAAATATGTTCAAAGGCCATTTTAAAAATCCACATACGCCCCTTCGTACTCCGATGGATTTTGATTGGCTGTTTCTAATCGCTCATCCAATCACTCGGAAAGTGATCCCAATGATATTGTTCTCCACCGTCGTC
>CALSBV010010285.1:2500-37108 GCA_943590825.1 Bovichtus diacanthus
TTCCCTTCAGCTGCATTCACTGTTGACCGCGACCTGTCGGCCTCTCTGTGTAATGAAACCAGCCTCCTGCTGCCGCCGGTAAACGTGATACATCCCGTCGTATTGTGTGTCTGCGACTGAGCACTGACGCACGAGAAGGCTCTTCCATGTGTTGAATGTAACTGTTGATGAATCTTTTCCCAATCCCACATGACTGCATCACTTCCTGGTTGACTCCACCTGGCAACGGCCCTTTAAAAAAAAAAAGGAAAAAAAAAAAGAAAAAAGTTTATTTTTAATTTGAAGTCGTCATGTTTTTCTTTCTAAATGTTGGATATCTCTGAGATAAATGGGAGATGTCATTATTCACGGCGAACACACTGACTGCCAACTTGCTAACAGTCATCACACCTCTCATTATATCTATTCAATCGGAAAGAAACGGTGCAAATGAGACATTTCTCTCCTCCGTCCCTCCACAATACAACTCTCCAGCCTTCTATTAACTGTCAGCCCCCCCTCCTCCCCCTCCTTCCTCCTCCTCCTCCTCCTCCGTTTGCTGATAATCCCTCCAACATGATAATAAATAATTCACCGCTGTCGGCTCACAGCCACGTCACTGCAGCTTTTTGTGTTTTCTCCTCCCTGGATTTAGAAGTTTACATGCTCGATTAATGTGCTGTCTGAAGGCCGCAGACTTGTGACTTCTAACTAAAATGGAAGGAGTCTCTGTCCGTCCGTCCGTCCGTCTGTCTGTCTTTCCATTTTCTCGTCAACCTTTCATTCAATCAACTTCCCACCTGGCGGCTGTATTGCTGAGGACCCCAAGGGAAGTGCAGTGTGGAGCGCAACTCATGAGATCTACTGGGCATATTTATTAGGTCCATACTGTGTAGAGTATAGAGAGCCCTATTAACTGTTACACCACCAAGGGCATACTAAGTAGAGCAGAGTGGCAGAGCAGGGTACATTTGACAGGTGTATTGTATTATCAGGAAGCAAGCAGCAATAGAGTGGTGTAGGGATGATGTATTTTTGTAGGCCAACCAGGAAGTTAGCATCGCTCTGGTTCCCTGGTCAATGAGATTTTCCCATTGGATTTTGGATTATTGCAGAACATCAGCTCTGAGGCAAACAAACGTTTATGATACTGACACATGTTGTTCAGCAAGATGATCTCCACGCAGTGACTCACATTTTATGTTTTTTGAAGCGTAAAGGCAATCTCCAGAGCTAACGCTAGGCTATGAACGAACTACACTACGGTTGCATGACTTCTGCCTGACGATGTTTAGTATCATCTCATTTGGTCACTTGTTGGCAACATCCTTTTTTTAGACACATAGAAGCATCAGAAATTCATGAGTGGGGTATTGACTGGCGTATTTTATGTCGCAGAACAAAGCGTTAAAATCTCTTGAGCTTCTGTTAACTACAGACCTTTTTTTAGGCATCTCGCCCAAAAACTGTTCAAAAAACTCATTGACTTCGAGACGAGGGGAGAAGAGGTGCCAACACGCTAACTCTTTTCCAGGTTTTAGGACTCATTCCTGCACTGCTCTATAACGGAGGCCAAGCATTCTGAACAGGCATGTTATGAACGTGCACTGTGCTAGTTTTAATGTAATTTCAGGAGAGGATGAATATTCCTCCATTTATTCTAACATCAGTGGGAATAGTTCTGTGTCCCGCTGCAGTGGCCTATATTCCCTGCAGGCCGCTCTGTCAATAGATGAAATGTCAGTCTGTGATGCTTCCCCTCCTCTGTTCTGGGGTAATCCCTTTAACATGAGAACATTTGCTGTGTCAATCCAGCCTGTCCCCCCCCCCCAAATGAAGTAATGGCCGCCTGTCTCGGATGCCTCAACTCTGACAGATCGGTTGGCTGGACTGCCGTGTCCTCACAAGACCTCTGACAGGCTACGTTCACACACAGGGCTCTCTGATCAAATCTCTGCACCTTTAAAATGTTTAAAATGTTTAAAATGTTTAAAATATTTAAAATGTTTGAAATGTTTAAAATGTTTAAAATATTAAAACATTTTAAAATGTTTAAAGTGTTTAAAATGTTTGAAATGTTTAAAATGTTTAAAATGTTTAAAATATTTGAAATGTTTAACATGTTTACAATGTTTAAAATGTGTTTGTAGTCAGATAATTTACTAAAGTGAAAGTAATAATATCACAGTGTAGAAATACTCTGTTACAAGTAAGGGTCATTCAAAGTGCATTCAAAAGTACAAAAGTGTCAGCATCCGAATATACTCAAGGAACCAAGAAGAAAAGTACTCATTATGAAGAATGACCCATTTCAGAATAATATAGATTTTATTATGGATTATAATTATTGATGCATTAATGTGCACTTTAATGTTGCTGCTGGTGAAGGAGGAGCTCATTTCAACTACTTTATATACTGCGGGGGAGCTAAATCTATAACATTACATCATCATTTATTAGTTGATTTATATGTTGTATTTATAATTTGAATCTGTACCAAAAGCTGTCAGATAAATGTAGTGCTTTAAAAAGTAGAATATTTCCCTCTGAGATGTAGTGGAGTAGAAGTATAAAATACTACGTAAAGTACAAGTAGCTCTAGTTTGTCCTTAAGAACAGCGCTCGAGTACATACTGTATACTTTCCACCACTACATACCATAATACTCAGCTGTTTTATAATCATTAGATATGAAGAACTTTTTTAAGTATCAGGGCTGAAATTTACGATAATTTTAATCATCGATTAATCTGCTGATTGATTGTTGTGTCCATGAAATGTCCGATAATAGTTAAAAAAATACCCATTTTTAAAATAATTTCCCAGATTTTTTTTTGTGTAATTTTATCACTGATGGACAAAACTGGTGAGAGCTGATGAAATGCCAATCTGCGTACTTTGGGCTCATGTCTCCCGAATACCAATCAATGCAGTCATTTCACTTCCTCTCTGTTGTTATCTCGTGTTGTCATGGCACCAAGAGATAATTTAACTTTTATTGGCTCATTTAACTACTTCCGTATTTGTCTCGGCCACAGTTATAAATGGGTTTTGCTTAATTCTCCATGTTAATTAACTGCTCGATTTTCCTCTTTTACAAACTCAGATAAATGTGTGCAGCTTGTCAAAATACAGTCATCACCACTTCCACTACTGCTACTATATACAGGATTGTTCTTGGTACAGAAAATGTAGTTTGAAAAGGTATCAAAAGTAAAAGCACAAAAATAGATCCTGTGAGTGTCACATTAATGTGTATCATTATGTTCTTTTACTGATTATTAGCATGTAAGTAAAAAAACGTCTTCAGATCTGGTTAAAATGGGTGAGATCTGTTCTTTTATACATGCAAATGTTTCAACAGCTTGTGAATAAACACTATATTATTGTGAAAGAGGCTCTAGATGTCACATACAAATACTGATTTAATTGCTGTTGAAACTACAGTTACATATTGTGCAAATTAGTTTTTTTGCACTTTATTAATGCAGTCTTTATTTATATTTTGTTAATTTGCACTCATGCCTACTTTTTACTGCAACTGTACAATCACCAAATCTATGCTTTCTGGGAACCTGCATAGTGCTGCTACCCAATATGTACTGTGCACTACTCCTCATAGCATTCTGCTTTCTCTATTACTGTACAAAAATGTTTGTAATTTAATGCTGTCTGCCAAAATGAAGTGACACACATATGTAAACCTTTCTTAACTTCTTAGGAGCAAAGTTTACATTTTTTTAAATAAAGATTTCTCACAGTGAACCATTAATGAAAAAAAAGTACACCCTGTTTTTGTCATAGCGCTCAATAGTGCTCCAAAATCCCCAAATTCCCTTCTGAAACTTAACTGAAATTTGACAGTCGAGTTTTGAGACACCATCAGGAAGTTTGGGATTTAAGGGCCTTAAAAAAAAAATCAGGAAGTGAAACATTTTTCTGTAAAAAAAAAAAAAAGAAGCATGCTCATCAGGAGGACAAACAGCTGCGAGACAGAAGAACATGTAGAACTGGGAAGAATAGAATACGCACACAAGCTCAAAACACACATTTGTGGTAATTAATTAAATATATGTTCATGGGCATTATCTAGTGAGCAGACTATTTTTTCAGCATTTATTTTAAATTTTTTTACCCCAGCTAATTTCTTCATTTGTCTTTCATAAAGTTGGAAAATATTAATATTATTTGTCCCCAAAAACTGAAAATGTGTCCTCGTTTTTACAAAGTTGGAAACAACAGAATAAAATTTTAAAAAAACCCAACAACTTCATGAATCTTTTTTTAGTTCACTATCCGAGCTTTGCTGCCTGAGAGGAAGTTTACACAAAAAAAAAAAAAAAAAAAAAAGATTTGGGAAACCTTTGAGCTAAAGGTCAAAGTGAGGACTCCTCATACATGACAAGGAGGGAATGTCTGTTTTCCAGGAGAATGATCAATTGGTGTGTGTCTCGTGTGTGCGTGTGTGCGTGTGTGTGTGTGTGATGTGGTGGAAACCCGGCCTGTGTGACGGGTCTTCCCAGGATACCAGGCAGTCAGCTGAATGTATACACCAGCCCGTTCACTCCAGTGCTCTCACGTTTTGAGCCGGCAAACAATCGCACATGTTCTCTCCTCGAGCCTATATGACCCTCCTGAAAATAAATAAATAAATAAAGTCCTCAGCCAGTGAGTCATATGGTCGGAAGAGACTTTTATATACAGTCACTCCTGTTTGTTCGCAGGCTCTAAAAACCATCCCGCTCACCACCTTTCAGGTCAGTGCATCAGTAAACCTAAACACACTCTCCACCCACGCAAACATGTATGCATGAATGCAGGCAGGGAGCCACGCATGAGCACACAAACATACTCTGATCCTCCGCTGAGGAAAAACATGAGCGAGTGAGCGGCTGGCTGGATTACCTCAGGTGACCCCCACATATGCTGCTTCTACGCCGCAGATTTAAATAGAAATGTGTTTATGTAACGACCAGTCACACCTACAGACTGACACCTTTATCACTGACTGGCAGTGAACACATCTTCAAAAGTTTTTTAGTACTGCAAAATACATGAACATGAGTCGAATGGGTTTTACATGGAAGTTTATTTTGGCATTTTTTGTTGAGAAATGCGGTG
The DNA here is from genome assembly GCA_943590825.1 of Bovichtus diacanthus. Classification (NCBI taxonomy): domain Eukaryota; kingdom Metazoa; phylum Chordata; class Actinopteri; order Perciformes; family Bovichtidae; genus Bovichtus; species Bovichtus diacanthus. The sequence goes on from CALSBV010010285.1 coordinate 7,601, forward strand.
GTCAGGTCTGTTTTATAAAAAAATGTTAATGGGTCAGTATCAGGTATTTACTCATTTAGGCCTAAAATTTATTTTATTGATTTTATACTGCATTCTTAAAAATATAAATATTCGAATAGAATATTTACTAGACTTACCACACAATAATATCTGTAAAATATGCTAAGAAAATATCCTATAAAAATTATTGTTAAATATCTAATCAATTAATCAAATATCCCAAAAACTAGTAAAAAAAAACTGGAAAAAAAGCAGTACAATTCCTGATAATTATTCAACAATAATTAATTAATTAAATAGTGATTAGTAAAATATCCAAGTTTCTAGAAAAATATCCAAAAAACCTTTAGAAAATATCTGAACGAATGTATTAAATATCTGAAAATTATGAGTAAAATATCCAAAGAGAAAAATCAGTGAAATATCCAAAGTAAAAAAATCTGTAAAATATTATAATGGTATTAGTTTAAAAAAAAGTAAAATATCTGTAAAAAGATCAAAAATAATATTTAAAATTTTAAATATTAAAGAATATTTGAAAAAATAGTAAGATATCCAAAGAAAAAAATCTGATAAATATTCAGAGAAAAATTATCAGAAGAAATCTTTTTTTGGAATTAATTCAGATGTTACCCATATAACATTAAAACATTGATTCTCAGCTCGCAGACCTCCCATTGTCGACAAGATAAACTTGTGTTTAGAAAGATTGTGAAGAAAATTGTAAATGTAGTGTGATTTCATAGGATGGAAATGGAAAGATGTGAATTTTTGAGTGTACAACATCATGCATATCAACTAACATTTTAAACGCTACATTGGTACAATGAAACACCACTCAAACCAAAACAATTCAACTTTTTGCAGTTTACTCCGCTGAGTTCAACACAAAATACTTAATTTCATTGAGCATAAAAATCCCAATTTCTCAAATTCAGTGTTCAAAGTTTTAACAGAAAAAACCTAGATTAAGATTAATAAAACTGTTATTCAAATCAGAAAGTATCTGAATGAAAAGATCAAAACATACCAGCTGTGTCGTTACATATGATGCCTTTAGCAGATACAAAAGAGGAACAGCAGCGGGGTCATGTGAAAGAAAGAAAGAAAGAAAGAAAGAAAGAAAGAAAGAAAGAAATCAGAGTCTAGCAAAGTCAAAACTTGCGCAACAAAAGATATAGAACGTTGGCAAAATTTGAGCAAGAACACATTAGTGATATCTTGGTTTCAATCCCTGCATTTGTAAGAAAAATCAATGTATTAAATGTTACAATGCACGTTTATTACATCCTTATTGATAAGTATTATGAATGTTTAACCATTATGTGCCTTATTATTCTTCTCATATTTAGAAGTGTTAAATGTTGTTAAAATTAAGTGACTGCGCATAAGAATGACCAATAAACTGAAATGATATACAATATTGTAAACGGTAAAAACGTAAGGGTACACCACTTCTTAAAAGGGTGACTGAAGATCTGACCGGAGCAGAGAAGCACTAAGAGGCGTGGACACGCTTAAGTGCTAACAAGGGGCCAATAGGACCTGGCCCCAGCCAACCAATGGGAGAAGACTATACCTGAAAGGCGGCGGGTATAAAAGATCTTGTAAAACAATAGATCGGGGCTTGTCCTGTGAATCCGTGAGACAGAGTAACTACTTTAATGTGGTCTGTGGAACGGTGAAATAGGACGGACCGCAGCTGCGTACTTTTGTAATGTTCATCATATCATCATCATCGAATAAATATCGTTTACTTTAAGAGAAGTTTTTCCGCAATTGATTTCTACGGATCTCCTTTTCAAATTAAAAGAACACGACACATACCAGCGAGACGGAGATTAAAATAATTGAGTTGTAAGAGTTTGGTTTATGACCAAATACATGCAAAGTAATGACATTCCCATCAGCCTCAGCTGCACCTTGTGTTGTGTGCTCATTATCATGCTGACATGCAAAACTAAGGTGATGAATATGGTAAAGGATATACCTGCTTAGCATCGGCATGTTAGCATTGTCATTGTGGTGGTGGTCTAGTGGTCAGGCTTTCATATAGATCACCAGATGGTTGTGAGATCAACACCAGGCTGCCACCATTGAGCTCCTGAGCTCTTAACCCTGAGCTGCTCCAGGAGACTGTCTCTGTAGTTAGTTACTGTGAGTTGCTCTGGATAAGAGCGTCTGCTAAATGTAATGTAATGTAATTGTGAGCATATTAGCATGCCAACATTAGCATTAGGCTCAAAGCACAGTTGGGTTGAAGTACAGCCTCAAAGCACTGCGAGTCTGAGAGTAGACTGTTTAAACACAGTCGTGACTAGAGAGGTTGTTTTGCGATAACTGCGCAGCTCACTGTGCAGTGTTACATGACATCAAAGTAATCGCATAAATCAAAAGCCCCCAAATGAAGATATCAACTCAAGAACATTATCGGTATCAAGCATTGAATAGGAATATAAAAAAAGGAGGCAGTAGAAATATCACTGAATTGTTTTATTTCCAATCATTTGCCAGCGACTTCTGCCGGTGGGTGAGGGGGGAGCTCTGGTAATATGGGAGGGAAGCTGAACCTCGTTCATTTGCATAAATCACCCACCTGGCAACGACACAGAGGCAGTTGACAATCGATTGTTTAGTGGCCGTGACAATCTTTTTAACGATTTAACATACTATTAGAAATGAAGAGTGCGGCAAAAATCATGTGCAAAATGCGGTGGGGTTATTTGGCAATAAAGCTAGAGTTATTCAACACGTGGTTACATTGTTACATCAATTTATTAAAATACATTTCAATCAATATGATATGCGTTTACTTGCGTTCTTTTTCTAACGTGTTGTTATTTTCACAATCAATTAATCTATATGAATTTTTTTTATTTGACAGCCCTACTTATAGCACAAATAATTGTTCATTGCAGGATTTCTTTCATCTAAATTCATCCTCCTCCACTGGACCACTGTTTAATTTCTGCAGGTGAGGTTGATGATGATGATGATGATGATAGCCTGTCACACATACACACATATATGACCTCAATATAGGAGGAGATATAAAGACCTTGAATAACAAACTCAGAGTGTGTGTTCACTCACGTCTCTCATCTATTAGTATTCTTTTTGTTTCTCGTCCCTTCATCGTCTCTCCTTCTGCCGTTTTGTTTCGTCTCCTTTTCTCCGTCTACCCTCTTCCTCATCACTTGCTCTTTTACACCCTCCACTCTTCTTCTTCTTCTTCTTCTCTACTTCTTATAACCTGCTCCGTCTCTCTCAGTCTGCCCTCATTCTCAAACCTTTTTATTTCAGTTCCGCTCACCGGCTTTTTTTTTTTTTGGCACAGATTTCATACTTTACCAACACAGAAAGTGACTAAATGAGTTTCTCTGCTTTCCAATTTCCCTGAAAACTGCTCACATTTTTGTTTAGAAATCAATACATCAATGTAATAATTGAATAAATTGTAGGATATTGTTTACTTCGATCTTGTTGGTTGCTTTCTCCCTAAAGATGACATCAGATTCTCACTCCTTCACAGCAAAAACGTTGAAATCTTGAACTCTTTCCTCATGTAGACTGTAGACGTTTTCCCCTTTATACCATAAAGCGATTCTGCAGGTTACATCATGATGCAATGATCAGAAGTTCATGCAAGATGGATGTTAAATTATGTTACATTCAGCATTTAAATTCAGTTTTCTGGGTCCATTTTTTAATGAATTAAAAAGAAAACAATCAAGAAAACCATCAAATTAAAGCTGTATTTTACTAATGCAGACTCGCATTTTACTTTTTACTAAGTTTAATGAACTTGAAGTGTTTTCCACAGGTGTATTATCCAGGGGGAAAACCCGACTGTGACATCTTGTGTTTCGAATTGAACGTGTTAATGATTTAAACATGTGAAGATGCTACACACAACACCTTTTCAGGTGAGACAAAAATCTGCTAACAACGTGCCACGCTCCAACACCCTGGGAGAGAAATCAGACTTTTTGGACAAGGCGTCTTATCTTCATATGTATGTATATTGTAATAGCATACAATGACATTTTAGAACAGTGGTTCCCAACCTGTATTTTAGCCTGACTGAAATATCTCCACAGCTATTAAATGGATTTACCCAATGACTTTGGGGATTCCGACATTACCACCACGGTTTTCAGTGAAATGTCCTGAATCTGCTTAGAAATCATATAAAAAAAGACGATTGGCGAAGCTGTAACCGTATTTACTGTAGTTGGGAGCACACAGTTTTCCTGTACGAATAAAGATCATTACTGACATATGGTTCACATATTCTTGTCCCTCTCAGGATCACAACTCTGACTTTTCATCTAGTGCCATCATCAGGTCAACATTTTATGGGTCCAATACTTTGGATTACATGTGTGACCAAATATCTGCTGAACTAATGACATTCTCATCAGTCTCAGCTGTACTTTGCGTTACTGCTAATAAGCAAATGTTAGCATGCTAACACAAGATCAGTATGTTAGAAAGTACAGCCTCACAGCAGCGTGGCAAACCTTTGTCTTGTGGAATACAGGATGTTTTCACCACCTGGGGCCTCTAAAAGTCCTTCATCTGAAAAGGAAAATCCGTCTTTGGTTGATGTGCTCACAATTTACAGTGTGTCCGCACACTAAGGCTACAACCTGTGACGTAGACGTGACTTTGTTTTAAGGGGATCGTAAGCCAAAAAGGTTGAGAAGCACTGTTTTAACATGACAATGCACAAAGCCAGCTTCATATAGGAATGCTTTTCCAAGTTTGTGTGCTCAGCACAGAGCTCCGACATCAACCCCACCCAACACCTTTGGGAACTGGAACACCGACCGAGAGCCAGACCTGCTCAGTATTGGACCGCACTAATGCTCTTGTGTCTGACTGGGAGCAAATCTCTGCTGCAGGTTCAACATGTGGTGGAAAGGCTGAAACCAAAAAGAGTGGAGGCTGTTTGAACCAGCCTGCTCTCACGCCTAAGGAGTCAAATACGGCAGTTGTTCAGTTGGCCTACACTTCAAACTATGGCGCTTTAAATGGCCATGGTTATGGGGTGAGTAAGGAGGAAGTCAGGTGACGTAGGTCAGCAAAGGGAAGAGGTCGGACGGAAGGGTAAAGGAGACCGCTGTACGTGTCCTGTGTGAAAACAGAAGTTGTAAGTTAAGTTACGTAACAAACATCCGTATTGTAACAAAGTTACCAAAACCACAATCTTTTCCTAAACCTAATCAAGTAGTTTCGTTGCCTTAATCTAACCAAGTTGTTTCCTTTGAACACGTGTAACGAGTGGAAACTATCATGTGCAAAACGGACACTAGAGGGGCACGTTTGGAGGTGTAGGGCTACTGACCAAGCTGCCGTATTTGAGGATCTGGTAGTGAGAATGTTTTCTTATATGATGTGTTATGGTGTCCACATACTTTAGGCCACTTTAGGCTTCCTCCCTGCCTCTCCTTGTCTCCGTTCTTTCTCCTTTCGTCCGACAGTAACTGGTTTTCTCCAAAGGCTCTCTTTCACTCTGTCCTTCTTTTTTCTCTACATCTCAAGCCATCCTCCTCTTCCCCTCAATTTTGATCCTGTCCCTTCCCTTTTTTGTTGTTTTTCCAATTTTCTTTCTACTTTTTTTCCTCTCTTGTCGCTGACTCAATCTCTCACCCTTATTCTTCAGTTTTCTCCTCTGTGCCACATCTCTCTCTCTCTCTCTCTCTCTCTCTCCCTCCCGCCCTCTCTCGTTCGGCCTCTCCATCTCTATGAAAGGAGGTCCGTTACACAATTGTATCGAGGCTATTGAGGTCTTGGGTGCACAAAGACTGTATTCAAACCTCTGTGCTATTTTTCAGAAACCGGGCTCAGCGCTGAATCGCACTTACCATCTGCTGAGTGTATTTGACTGTGTGTGCGTGTGTGTATGTGTGTGTGTAAAGTGTGTGTATAGTGTATGCCCTTTCTCACCTGAATACAGATCCCATTCAAATCAACGGTGAACCGAAATCCAACGGGGTCAAAACTTTTGAAACAATCACGATAGAAGAATAGTTCGACGCTTACAGAAAAGGTACACGGCAGGGAAATTGGGGTGTAGTGCACCTTTAAGTGATGCGCGCACACACACACACACACTCGCACACACGTACACGCACACACATTTAGACTCTGTATTTACATCTGCAAGTACATTTTGTTCCTCAAGGCCTCACCTTGATCTTAAACAAATCGTCTTTCTAACCTCAGACCTCAAAAATAAAACGTTTCCTCAAGCACAAATTCTGTAAAAGCTTCTCTCTCTCACACACACACACACACACACACACACAGTGCCAGCCATGTAGGTCTATTTGGGTCAGAGCTGAAATGAAAGTGTTGTCGCAAGAACAGACAGTTACACCAACACAGATTCTCTCTCAGCGCTGCTCTCAGTGTGCCTATACAGTATATTGGTATAAATATATATATATATATATATATATATATATATGCGCGCGTGTGTGTGTACGTGTATATCCGAGTGTGTATACAAGTGTGTGTTCGTGCTCCTGTCAGCTCCTCTCCACTTGTCGGGCCACGTTTGGACAAGTGCGTTAGCGTTTCCCTCCTTTCTTGCTGTCATGTTTATTCTCAGCTGTATACCTTTATGTCTTCGCTGTCGTATTAACCTATATTAACACCACGAAGCCTCCATCTCATCAAAGACGCCGCAGCCTTTTGAGTCTGTCACATCTAACTAGACTGAACGTGTTTTCCTTTACATTCCCTGTGCGCCGGTGGGGCGCCGGAGCAAGATGCAAACTCCCCTGTGTAATGTCTGAGGGTTTGAAGAGCGATTCTGGCAGCGCAGCCTGCATTAGGCAGATCTGTGTTGGTGGTGCAGTGATGTTATATAATGTTCTCAGCGTTTTTGTTTTAACCTCGGCGGGGCAGCAGATGGGTGGGGTTCAACACGCCAAGACAAACACATGCAGCCGTCTGCTGCTTAAAGGGGCAACACGTCACATTTTAATGTCTGTATTCGATTGATCAACAGCAACACTTGACTTTGTCCTGGCATCACGACACGTCTGCGCGTCAAAGCCTGAAATGTTACTCACACTAACCGTCACAGTGACACTCAATGGGGCAAAGTAACTAAGTACACTTCAGTAAAAATTTTGAGCTACTCATATTGTACTGGAATATTTTCATTTTCTGCTACTTTATAGGAAGAAGAAGAAGTACTCGGATACTTTAAGTAAAAGTATAAATACCATAGTCTAAAAATACCCTAGAATTCCAAATGTCACTTTTAGTGTTAGTATTACCAGCAAAATGTACTTAGAGTATCAAAAGTAAAAGTACTCATTAATCAATTAATTTCATTCAGTGGCTCCTTTCAAAGTCTTATGTAATTGAAGAATATTATATGATTCTGTTTTTATCAATTTTAAATTAAAAAGCACAATATTTGCCTCTGAGATGTAGTGGAGTCAAATAAAGTACCAGAAAATTGTACTCGAGTACAGCACTTGAGTAAATGTATTTCCAAACATTCCTTCACTACTTTACCCTCCACAACATTACTATTGTTGTACTATTGTATTATACTCTTTACTCCCCTACATGTATCAGCTCACAACTTGAGTTTAGTTTTAGTCAACAAAATAATAATAATTTTCAAAATGTTTCCTTCTGACATTTATGCGACAACTTCCCCACTGGAATCAGGAGCTACACTGGAAAACCAACCTGACAAAGAGACAAAGGCCCCTCCTAAATAAAAAGGCCGACACTACAATTACAAACATTTTGTTCTCGACTTTCCTGACTTCATCCAGGTGTTAATTGTTTTCCCTCCCTGACACTGAATGGCTGTACAATTTGAAACCTTGCAACAACAAATTGTTTAATTCAAGACGAGACCCAAGTAGTTTGAAGGAGACTCGTCAGCTGTCAACTCAGAGTTGATAACAACGTGAACAAAAGGTGCAGGTGCAGAAAGCCTTCCCACTGAGTTAAAAAGGAATAAGGAAAAGTTTGCAATCACATACAACAGTCTTGTAATAAATCAAGGTAAACTGGAATCTTATTATTTTGCTTTAAGGTCATACTCATCCCTGGGGGGTATATTTAATCTAATGTATTTATTAGATTCTTCTGTATTTATTGTATCTTTTGTATGGTTTGCCTGTATTTATTTGACTTGTTACAGTTTGGGTCACTGTTTCATTCTAGTTGTTTTATTTATACTGTGAGGTGTTGAAATGAGAGAAAACATATAATAAATATATAACTCAGTCTTACAGCACTTGATTAGTCAATCAACGGAAAAAATAATAATCAGCAACTATTTAAATAATTAATCGTTTAAATCATTTTCCAGGCATAAATACCAAATGTTCCCTGATTCCAGCTACTAAATTGTGAAGATGTTTTGCATTTGTGTGTCTTATGTGAAAACACACTTCATATCTTAATTTAAAAGGCGTCACTTTTAGCTTTAGGGAGCTTTCTTTCACAATTTTCTCACATTTTAGGGACCAAACAATTAATCAAGAAACTTATCGTCAAATAAATCAATAATGAAAATATTCGTTAGTTGCAGCTACAATCAACTCTAATAAACAAGTCGTCTCAGCAATAATTGAACATTTTAGTTGCTGCTGTTTTATTACATTGGAGAGGGTTTTTTACGTTTTTCTGGTTATTCAGTGTGCGATTGCATTTGCTTTCAACCCCCCCCTCCCCAAAAAGCAAAAAAGAAAAGCTAAATATGACACAAAGTGTATTATAATGATTTTACAGGACATAAGTTGGGCTATTGATCTCCAACAGAGACACACTGAAGTCACTGATGAAGCAACATAAAACAAACCATAGAAGTAGTGTGTTTTCAAAGAGTATTTTTGATCAGAGCAGAAAGACATTTAAACCAAATCTCCAAATATAGAGAAGTGACTGCTGCAGTATGGGACAGATAATCCTGTAAAACCTCTAAAATCAGCAAGTTCAGCACACGGCAGAGTCAATATGTGTCTGTGTGCGTGTGTGTATGTGAGTGTGTGTGTATGTGAGTGTGTGTGTGTGTGTGTGTGAGTGTGTGTGCATGTGTGTGTGTGTGTGTGCGTGTGTGTGTGAGCGTCTGCACTTGTGTGTGTGTTTTCTTTTTTTTTTTGGTGTTTCTGACACTTTCTGCAGCGCCGCAGCCTGTCAGATGTCTCGTCTTCAGATACTCTTGACAGATTGGGATGTTAAGACTGTGATTTCAGCCGGTTACATCAACCCCTCCTCCTCCATCCCTTTACGCTCTGCACCAGCTGAAAAAAAACGAAAAAATCAGCAGCAGCCATTTAAGATGTTGTCAAAGGAAATTACAGCGTGTCCTTGAAGCGCTAAGGATATCTCTCCCTCCCTCCTCCCTCCTCCCCCGGGCACACCAGGGGAGGAGCTGGGGGAGCTACAGCGAGAGGTCGGATGATGTTTCTCAGTTCACTTTAATGTACTTTCAAATCAATTCACATTTGTCTCAAGAACAGAACTGACAAAAAATGTGTCCGTCTATTCCTGGAACGTGCGGTGAAAAGCTGTGTGATGCTGTTTTAAATGACTTTGACAGCGCAGGTTGCAGCTCGGGTTGATTGTCACACCTGACAAAAATACAATTGTGTAGTTTAATCTGTCATTACTTGTAATTTCTTTAGATTGTTAACAAGCAGGTCTGTAGCCAGTGATGCAATGTCACTAACTTACTCAAGTACTTTGGTTCAAGTCTGAGGCACATCTCAGAGGTTAATGTGTACTTTTTACTCTGACAGATTTAGTTCCTTCACAGATTACAGGTTCCATCCCCTCCCTGTCCAGTGACAACCTTGTACCTCCAGATGTGTTGATGTTGAGTGTTTGTGATGAACTGAAGGATGAAGTGTTTCCTTTATGCGTTGAGAAAAGAACAAACAAAGCTACAAACATATGATGGTCCAGCCTGGTCTCCTAAAAAACAGGTTCCCATAAAAGTAATCTGCATTGTCACTTACATTTCGAGGGAAAGGTTTCTTTTTTGACGTATTACAAATACGTTTTTAATAAAAGTCTGCGTAGAGAGGTCAGGGTTTTCAAAACTGTGACAGGAGAAAATACATTTCCATCGAAAAGTTTAATTATAATTACAAAAAGTTTTGAACGTAAAAAGACCTGGTTGGATGATGAAGTACATTCAGCTGATTATACTTACATACTTTTACTTAGGTAAAGTTCTGAATGCAGGACTTTTACATGTAGTAGAGTATTTTCACAGTGCGGTATTGAGGAGACCTAAAAATGGGTTATCATTTTCTAGCACTTTGACTATTTTTCCAGGTTTCAATTATTCTACTGTTCTATTAAATAAGCCAAATCAGCTATTAGCAGTTCCTGTGTGCAGTTTTGGCCTAAAGGTACAGACAATTATGACTGGATTATTTTGATACTGAGAAATACTTAAAAACATGATAATTCTCAGGCAAGTTCTGGATTCAAACAAAGCCTCTTTTTTTCTATGATTTCTAAGCAAATTCAAGACGTATCACTCAAAACCACAAATGATGTTTGTCAAGTCAGGATCACCAAAGTCATTAGGGTTCATCCTCTGTGCAGCATAAATGGCAAATTAAAATATGGCGAAGTAGCTATTAGCACTTCCTGTTTGTAAGAGCTATAAGGCGCAATACTTCTCAGGCAAATTATGGACGTTTAAATTAAAAAAAGTAATTTAATAAGTGGTTGCCCAATAAGTAGGGTGAGTTTGACAATTTCTGCTCAGAAAGAAATACGTAACCCTCCCATTCACATTCATCTCCCTATTTAACTGAAGTGGGTTATATGTTTTCATCAGCTGCACATTAACAGTAGACATTCCTGATGTTGTGTGGAAATATTTAAGTTTATAGTTTCCTAAAATCAATGGCTGCCTGGAGGGAAGAAAAATCAATCTAAAGTTTGATTATATGCTTTGGAAAATTGTCAACAATAATATAAAATATGCACATTTCCAATGGGCTAAAGCACCACTAGCATTGTCCTTTAAGGTTCCTTGTCTTCTTTGTTTTTACGTTAGTATACAGTGGTTCTTTAGACAGGGTGCAAAGTAGAAATGACATCATTGGAGAATATGTTTTAGTTTGAGTTTGTCCAAAAACCAGATTAAAAAACATTCCACTATAAAAAGAAATTCTGAGGAAGGAAGAATGTGTTCTCCAGTGTTGACGCTGTGAGCACTGACATGAAGGAGAAGATTTTGAAAGCAAAACTGTGTTTTGGATGTTCCGTATTCCGGTGATGTTGACAACAATTCAGAGAGAAAATACACGATACTTGGACCATGTCAAGAAATCAAAACCCCCAGCCATGTTTAAAATGCTCTCCGGTATTACTGTCTTACCACAGAGGAAGAGGAGGAGGAAGAGAAGGAGGAGGAGGAAGAGCGGCGGCAGCAGGATGGACGGTCGGCTGCACCATCAGCATCTGATCCCTGACGGGGAACAAAACGTTATTACTGTGGTGGGTTATTTAATATGCGCGCTAATAGAAAACACTCACGAGAGGAAATAAAACAATGAGCTCCTAAATGCAGCTGTGACACTAAAGAGAGCACATTAGAGGCCAAATATGTGTGCGAAGTAAGTTTCGGATTTTCTTTACGGCGGTTTGATTGTTCATTTAAAAAAACAAAACAAACAAAAAAAAAAGGTATATTCTCACTCAGCTATTATTTTGTTGACAGCTGATCAAAATACTAATTAAACACAGTGAAACGAGCTCACACTGATGAATGAGGAAAAAAAACATCTTCAATAACAACATGTTGGAATGTTTAGCCAAAACCCGATCAATACATACTGTAAATGAGGTGAGCTGCTGGTGGAGTTTAACAAGCAGGCTGCAGGAGGGACAAAGGAAACTACAGATAATAGCAAGAAAACAATTTTTCCGTTTTTTTATGAAGCACTGACCTTGACTATTGAAATATAACAGGTACATCCATCCAACCCCAGGGGAGTACAGAGTTCAAGAGTTTTAAAGATACAAAGTTTTGTATGCTGTTGCTCAGAGCGTTTGAACAACACGGTGATAGCTGCTTTCGGTATTTGTGTACATGTGACTGCGAAGAGCAAAGGGACACGGATCAGGTGAGGCACGAAATATGTATATATATAATTTTTCCGACACCGCATGAACGCAGCACAAATGCCATATATAATCGTTGGTAAAATCGTATCGAGTTCACAACATAAATACAAGTGCAATGCCGAATCTATGCATTCAAATTAGTGTTTTTATCTTGTGTGAACTTATACATGATGACTGGTAATCCAATCAAGTTCAAATCTAATGTATTTATACAGCCCAATATCACAAATGACACATTAGTCTCAGGGAGCTTTACAGACTATATAGGATACGACCCCCTCTGTCCTTAGACCCTCACACCGCACAAGGAGAAACTCCCTAAAGAAACCCCACAATTAAAGAGGGAAACATGTTCTAAACCTCAGAGAGAGACTGAGGAGGATCCTCTCCCAGGACGCACACACTTTAATAGATGATGTGTACAGAATAACCAACATAGTAAAAATACAATATAGACAATCTATGTGACAGAAATGATGAGGTGATCGTATATAAAAAAAGATGGATCCGGGAGGAGGTCAAAAAAGCTTCCCAGTGTCTCCAAAAAAGATATATTAGCGTGAGAGTCAGGCAGGACCAGAGCAACAGGCCCAGCCACGATTCATGATCCAGACGTAACCTTTGGCAGCCTGCCAGATGAGAGACAGAGACTTCGGGGATGATGCCCCGGATGATGAGTTAGTAGGATGCATTTAAGGGACCTGAATGCATCCAGATAGCATTCAGGTCCCTTAAAGAGAGGGAGAGGAGGAGAGAAGAGTAAGTCCCCTGACAGTCTAAGCCTATAGCAGCATAACAAGGGGCTGGTCCAGGGCAAGCCTGAGCCAGCCCTAACTATAAGCTTTATCAAAGTCTTTAGCCTGCTCTTAAACGTGGAGAGGGTGTCTGCCTCCCGAACACAGACTGGGAGCTGGTTCCACAGTAGAGGAGCTTGATAGCTGAAGGCTCTGGCTCCCATTGTACTTTTAGAGACTCTAGGAACCACAAGTAACCCTGCACTCTGGGAGCGCAATGCTCTACTTGGTTTATAAAGTACTACGAGATCTTTAAGATAAACTGGAGCCTGACCATTAATCGCTTTGTAGGTCAGGAGAAGGATTTTGAATTCTATTCTGTATTTTACCGGGAGCCAGTGCAAAGCAGCTAATACAGGAGTAATATGATCTTGTTTCCTAGTTCTTGTCAATACTCGTTTTGAAGAGAAGTTTTGCGGGGCGGGCAGCACTATCTGTGCAACGCACATGTACGATAACGGAGTGCTGGAAATGTTCATACATTTACATGCATCAACTCGAAGGAACCGACTCTGTGAAAAGAGTCAGTCTGCACATCGTCTTCATTGGTTCAGGAAATAGACTTGTTTAAAGAATCCTAAAGATTCTATGTTCTTAGAATAATTATTCGAAATAGTTTTTGTTGCTTTTACATAGAAATGTTATTTTGTTGTCCTAATTGATTGTCTGTCGGAGGAGCTTTCAATTTAAAAGCTCCTGCGGTTAAGTTCATTGATGGAGTTGAAGGTGGTTCAGAATATGTACTCAACTATAATTACAATTTTGATTGTCCTATCATTTCATTCCAAATGAAATGATAGACTCATTACAGTCCCGGATTACTTTCTCTTTGTTAGTCCGAGCATTTGATTTATTGATTGCTGTCGGGATGTAAAGCGAATTCCAATAAATAGAAGATTACCCACCCTAGCTTTAAGTAGGATTTTTGAATTATTCTACTCTTACTTATAAGGGACTTCTCATACAGTGTGGAGCTTTATGTGAAGTAAAAGCCAATATGTGCACAGTTACGCTCAGAAGAATTTACATCAGCCTGGGGGGGAGCAGGTTTAATGCCAGAGGAGGTCACACTTTGTTGTCCGAGGTGAAATTGAGAATGAGGTTAACGTTCCGTTTGTCCTGTCTACGAGGACAAAAGAGATGTACCTTTTTTAGTAAAATGACCTTCATTTATGTTGATTTCTTTTGGCTGAAAGACTATGAAAAACCTGAGTCGTGCTTAAGGAAGGGAACCTTTTTTTTGTCGCAGATTTGATCTGTGAAGCTTGGGAGAGGGAAGGCACATTTCGTTTAAGACTGAGCAATAAAATAACCTGTGATTTTGTAATGAAATGAAATGTTTGACCTCTGCAACTGAATGGTTGGTGTCTTGTAAACCCGTGAGGGTTGGGCACAAATAAAGAAAATCAATAAATCATGAAACAGAGTATTTTCACACCGTGGCATTACTGCTTTTATTTAAGTACTTCTCCCACGCTGGAATGTCATAATATTCTTGGCTCTTATTGTTTTTGGTGCATCAGTTAAAAAGTGATGGAGCGGGAATCAAGTCTCCATCACACCACCAGCTCCCCTTCACAATAAAAGACCTCTTCTGTTCAAGCTTCTCCGTATTAATCCCAGATGTTGGTTGTAAAACTTTTTCAGAGTTTGAGGCTGTAAATGAGGCTCAGACCTGCAGCCTTCATGTTATCAGCTGATTGAGCTGCAGCTGCTTCACTGGCTTTTCATTCTCTTCACACTGTTGTTGGCTTTCAAACAGCCTTTCAGAAGTAGAGATGTGACTTGATCCCACCACCTCTAAACCTATCTGCTTTGCTGATTGAGCCTTTGATTCTTCATTTGCGAGAGCTTTTCAAGCCCTTTTCCCTTCAGAAGCCGTCTCCTGATTGTCAAAAGTAAAAGCGTTGTGTCAAATCCAAAAAAACACCACAACTAAGTGCAGCTGCGTACTGCAGTGAGCTAATGCCTCGCACAGCCTAAACAATTTTCAACATTTCCACTACATGTACGCTTTGAAAACACACTTGAAAATTAGGAATTTGAAAGGAAACTTGAACCTGTGACCTCAGATTCTTAATACAAGCTCTTTGCCTATTCAGCCACTGAGTCTAATTATCCCGTGATATTTTTTCCTCTTTTGGATGCTGGCACTTAAAAATACAACCAGACATTTAATCATCAGCATATAAAAGACTGGATTAAAGCTCTTCACGATTTGGAAACATCATTTTCTTTTTACGCCCGTGAATTGGAGGATGCTGAGATTATGTTGAAGCGTCTGTTGCTAAAATAAAGACCTCCTCACCTGGAGGGGCTCAGAAACACGTCGGTGGGGGTTTGAAAGGTGCTGATCGGCTTCAGCTACGAGGCCCGATTGTGTCCCCTCACTTTACATTAATGAAACATAGCAGCTTACATGTGACACACCAGCAAGACATCCTTTATCGTTTTCAGAAACGAGGAAAAACACACATTCAAATATCGTATATGTATTACTGTTTGCATTATTTTTTTTCACCTTGTTGATATTTTTTTTCATTTGTTTAATACTTAGTTTTATTTGCACTCTTTCCCACTTTATACTGTGTGTGACGATAAAAAGAGGATTCAAAATCCTTCATTTCCATCTTTATGTGGATAAAGTGCCAAGCACCATAAAATGTTTAATTATTGCAGAGTTGGTGTTGGTGCTTTTGTTATATAACTGTAAACTGTCATTATTCCTCACATCTGAACACACAGTGACAATATCACAGTGACATGACACTTAATATGTGTGGTTACATGTTTCATCACTGAATGACAGGAATATTATTCCGAAATGTGTAATTTATGAGACTTCAAAAATTCAATCTAAGTTCAATGTTTTATACTTTTCAACAACAGATGAGTGAAAACCCGTTTTCAAAAAGCAGTCAGCCATTATGTCTTTGGTTGGGACCTGTATGTACGCATCATCTCGAGTAAACTGAAAGTCAAAGAGCAAAACGTTAAAGGGTCATTTCACCAAAACACATCCAGCATTTCAGATAGCGTATTTTTATTTTTATATGTTTTGAGATGAGACTACCAGCTCCCACCAGCACAATGGAGGCGAATAAGTATAGATGAGCATATAGCATGCTCAGATCTTTACATTTGCAAAAAGTAAATTCCTTTTACATCAATTGTATTCAGGGTGCAGCAGAGGTTTCAAATTTGGATATCCAGAAACCTTCATACATAAAACTCGATCTGCACTGCTCAGTACAATAACGGGTAAGTGAAAAGATATGTTTATATGTATTATATAACATAGTAGATATGAGATCATCTCTACAGCTGATTTATGAAATAGTTGCACACCATTGAAACAATTTTGGTGGGTTGATAGTAAAAAAATATACGTTCACATATTATATCCATTAATAAATTCATTGAGTAACCTTTATTTTCACAACACCGTTGAAGATAACTGTTAGAAAAGGCTTTACCATTCATTTGTTAGACAGTTGATTGGATCGATCATGATTATCAAGCAAAAACCGTACATATACAGATACTTGGTTTTTGGGGCTGAAAATAATTTTTTTTTTTTTTTCCTTTTGTTTTTTTTTTATCAATATATAAGCACACAATATAAACAATCTTTTTATGGATCCCTTAGATATATAAAAACATAAAACATTAATATGCTTGTGGGTGAGTTTTTATTTAATTTAATTGACCAATGACCAAATACATATTAAGCGCTACATTTTACAACTTAAAAAGCAAAAGCCTTCTCTGGTGGACAAACACTGTAGGGTGTAACATGTATCATGTAGCATGCCTCAAAAGTCTGTACATAATTCAAAAACAGCAATGAGCAACATTAGCAAAACACACACAAACGTATGGAAGTTAGATAAACTGCGTACGAACGGAATATTAGACAATAAAAACAGTAATGAGCAGCATTAGCAGAAGTGAGACAACACAAAGTCGAGCCTAACCCAAGACGTTATTGTCACATCAGGAGAGAACAGTATGATAGTTCTGCTCAACTCCTCATCCATACACGCATAGATCTAAATATACCCTCAGTCTGCCTTATACAAGCTGCCATTTTTAGGTCATTACAACGAGGCCCCCTGGGTAACATATGCAACAGGGCTTCTTTGCCTGCAAAGCTATGAAATAAGTCTGCTTTAAGAATCACCAAGATACCAATAATAGTCGTGGTGGATGCAGAATAATTAATATCATATTATAGGATTATAATTATTGATGCATTAATATCCTCACTTTAATGTTGCAGCTGGTAAAGGTGGAGCTCATGTTGATTATGGTTACTGCTGGGTAGCTTAGTCTTAACCTATAATAACAACATCATAATTTACTAGTTGATTTATATTTTCTATTACTGCTATAAATCTACAAAGTGACTGAAGCTAATATATAGATATAATGGGGTGAAAAGTATAATATTTCCCTCCAAATTGTAGTGGAGTAAGTATAGAGTGGCATGAAATGCAAATATTCACATAAAGTAGGCTGCAAGTAGGGTGATTTTTAAGAAGACATTTTAAAAGCCAATGTAAAATGAAACTGATGAAGGATCAATTTTCAAATAAAAGGACGAAATATAGGTCACCATCCAAAAATACAAACAGGACTAATGTCTCACGCAAACTACTTAATCAACAAAGACTCGTCTCCCTCAGGACTCCACGTTTATATCTACTGACCGAGTTGTTTTTAGAAGGTCTGTGTACATTTCCTGATGAAGACATATTATACAATTTCAGAAGTTTTTTGAGGTGAACAAGAAATCAATGTTCCACCTTCTGTTTCCTTTACCTCGGCCAGATTATTGCTGATGGAAACGATTTTTACATCAACATTACTGACAACAATGAGCTATGCCCACTTCAATTCATCACAATGCTACCTGTCAGAGAAAGTACATCGCAGAAGTTATGTGCACATGTCATATAAATTATATCGACCACAGAAACATGTCATGGAATATGATATTTTGTTTTCTGCCTCCTTCAAATCAGGTTTATCCTTATCCAAGGAATACACAATAACACAAATAAAGAAAAATGTCCCTATTATCTTTCATAGCTCACGATTTATGAGACAAAACTAAACTATTTTTAAAATGTCGTCATGATGGCGCCATCGATACCAAAACCTAATAAATTCTTCCAATAACTGGTCGCATTTATATGGTGGTTCTGTGACTTCCACGTGTAGCCACATTTCATGAATAAAATAGATAGATAGATAGATAGATAGATAGATAGATAGATAGATAGATAGATAGAAAGAGAGAGAGAGAGAGAGAGAAACAGATACTTTATTGATCCCGAGGGAAATGTAGGCAACCATATCTAAAATATGGCTTTAAGCAGAACATTTACTAATTATTTGGCTAATTGTTGACCAGTAAATTTCACTAAAATCTGCTATAAAGTTTTTTAAGGCACACAAACCTAAACATGAGACTGTCCTCGGCAGGAAAAAAAAGCAGATTTAGCCATTTGTCCACTCAAAATGACTTATTTTTTCATGGACCTGATATCGACCTGTAGTGGTCGTGTGCATGAAAGGGTAAACTTCTGGATCTTTTTTTTTTAACCTGAATCCTATTTTCCCATGTTTTTGTGTCTCAGTGACTAATGGAGACAACAATTGTTGGAATAGGTCCACTATTGAGGGAGAGCGCCGCAGCTGCAATGTAATCATATGGAGCAATAGCTCACTGTGATTGTGCGTCCTAAGAGTGAGTGTTTGCCACTGACAGCTCAGATTGGTATTATAAGTGTCTAACAACATTATGGAAAGAACCTTACAGAGGAATAAAACGTTTGTCTTTACCTTTTATTTCATCCGCTCAGTTTGTTATAGTGTCATGTGATGTGTTCCTGGAAAGGAAAGGTAGGCCCTATGTTTTTTATTTAATAATAATACAATTTCTTTGCGACCCGACCCCGGATAAGCGGTTGAAGATGGATGGACAATTTCTTATTATTATTATTATTATTATTATTATTATTATTATTATTACGATTGGGTTATTCTTTGTTTTCTCTGCCACACAAATGTCCACATTTCCTCACTCATCTACATTTAAAGCATATTAATATGTGTTGGTCATTCGTAATGCTTTTGTTGTGCCCTGATTAGCAATGAAAAGAATGAACAGAACTTTTTTGAGTGGAGTAAGTAATTTTTGTGGTTCAGATTTCCAAGTAAAAAGTGTATGTTGCTGCAGTCCTTTTCTACACATAAGTATTAAAAAAGTAACCTACACTTGACTTGACTTGGATGATGCATTTTACCCTCGACTTCAACCTTTGAAGGTTTAAACATTAAATGAAACATTTCAATTCAAAGAAGCTGTGGAAACCTTATTATCTCAGGTGTGTAGACCGACAGTGGGGAGCGGTCATTGCTGATTTGGGTAATGTCTTTCCTTTGTTTTTCCTTTCAACTTCAATGTGTTCTCTGTTCAAAGCTGCAGTTCTACTTAACCTGACCCAGGGGACATTTAGGGTCGAAATGATGTCAGCTAACTAAGAACATACAGTAGTAGGATACATATCTGTATACTGAATGCATTTGTTTCTGTGTGTGTGCGCGTGCTTAGTGTGTTTTGCGTGACCTCTTTGCTGTCGTCACGACTCAGCAGATTTCCCAGAGGCCTTGTGGATCTGAGAACCTTCTTTGTTCCAGAAGTTTCTAATAATGAAGCTCTGCCACATCACACTGGACAGAAAATCCGCAAAACCACACAATTTGTTTTCCACAGATTGTTGCACTGCAAAAAAATATCATTTTAGATCGTGAAGTTATTTACTGCCGTGTTTAGTTTAAAGTAAATGAGCAGCAGAAGTGATGATTTACTCTGTTTGTGATTTAACTTGTTTCAAGTTTAAATTAAGCGTTGACATCTTGTGATCAGGCAGCTCACACTTGATTTAAAATACACCCCACTTCACTGAAAAATTTGTTCCTGAAAGGATTTGTGATGCAATTAAAAAAGGCAAATGAGTTCTGCCTCCGCGCAGTGTTTGAGTTGTTTGTTTTAAAAGCAGTTTTATCCCAAACATTCAAAAGAGACAAAACGTTGCTGCAACAAAAGGAGACGACACATCTTTAACTACAAAAAGTCTACTCCAAGGTGCTGGAAAGGAGGGTTCGGCCGATAGTCGAACCTCAGATTGAAGAGGAACAATGCGGATTCCGTTCTGGCCGTGGAACAACGGACCAGCTCTTCACTCTCACAAGGATCCTGGAGGGGGCCTGGGAGTATGCCCATCCGGTTTACATGTGTTTTGTGGACCTGGAGAAAGCGTATGACCGGGTCCCCCGGGAGATACTGTGGGAGGTGCTGCGGGAGTATGGGGTGAGGGGGGCGCTTTTGAGGGCCATCCAATCCCTGTACGCCCAAAGCAAGAGTTGTGTCTGGGTTCTCGGCAGTAAGTCGGACTCGTTCCCGGTGGGTGTTGGCCTCCGCCAGGGCTGCGCTTTGTCACCAATCCTGTTTGTGGTATTCATGGACAGGATATCGAGGCGTAGTCGGGGGGAGGAGGGGTTGCAGTTTGGTGGGCTTGTGATCTCATCGCTGCTCTTTGCAGACGATGTGGTCCTGATGGCATCATCAGCCTGTGACCTTCAGCACTCACTGGATCGGTTCGCAGCCGAGTGTGAAGCGGTTGGAATGAGGATCAGCACCTCAAAATCTGAGGCCATGGTTCTCAGCAGGAAACCGGTGGATTGTCTACTCCGGGTAGGGAATGAGTCCTTACCCCAAGTGAAGGAGTTCAAGTACCTAGGGGTCTTGTTCACGAGTGAGGGTAAAATGGAGCGGGAGATGGGCCGGAGAATCGGAGCAGCGGGCACGGTATTGCACTCGCTTTACCGCACCGTTGTGACGAAAAGAGAGCTGAGCCAGAAGGCAAAGCTCTCGATCTACCGGTCTATCTTCGTTCCTACTCTCACCTATGGTCATGAAGGTTGGGTCATGACCGAAAGGACGAGATCGCGGGTACAAGCGGCCGAAATGGGTTTTCTCAGAAGGGTGGCTGGCTTCTCCCTTAGAGATAGGGTGAGGAGTTCAGTCATCCGAGAGAAGCTCGGAGTAGAACCGCTGCTCCTTTGCGTAGAAAGGAGCCAGTTGAGGTGGTTTGGGCATCTGGTAAGGATGCCCCCTGGGCGCCTCCCTAGGGAGGTGTTCCAGGCACAGCCAGCTGGGAGGAGACCACGGGGAAGACCCAGGACGAGGTGGAGAGATTATATCTCCACACTGGCCTGGGAACGCCTCGGGGTCCCCCAGTCAGAGTTGGTCAACGTGGCCCGGGAAAAGGAAGTTTGGGGCCCCCTGCTGGAGCTGTTGCCCCCGCGACCCGACCCCGGATAAGCGGTTGAAGATGGATGGATGGATGGACATCTTTAACTGACTGAGACACAGAATACCACCACCAAAATACATTGTGGTGATGTGGGAAAAAAGTGACACAAAAATGTCCATAAATTATTCCATACGTTTCTGTTCATTTTAATATTTTTTCCTGAACAATTTTACCACTGAAATCTGATGATGCGACAACTTTGTTTTACATAGTCCAAGCAGTCAGACAGACAACCATCTTTCAAATTATTCTATAATAAGTTTGTGCTCATAGAACAATTAGGCAATGTTTCAGGGTGGCTTTGTAACGTCTGTCGAGAAAATTCTGCCATATACACAGCAATGTTTGCATAAATATTAATGAATTCATTAATAAGATAAACAATCCCAGGGGTCTAGTTGACACCGTCTTTATGCTATGCTAAGCAGCTGCTAATGGTAGCTTCATATTTATAACACATACAGATTGATGTCAATTTTCTAGAAAGTGTTCCCATAAATATACTATAAACCTAGTAAGAGAGAGAGAGAGAGAAAAAAAAGCAAGTACAACAAAAGTCAAGAAACATTAATAGAAAATAGAAATAATGTACAATAAACATGAATAAAATACTATTAAAAATATGTATAATATATCTGTTTTAAAATGAAGGGGATGCACAGTTTTATATTGACCGGGACATGTGCAAGTTCACAGTATGTAGGAATGTCACGAGAACCAATACATCGCTACTAAGTCGAAGCCAAAATTCAGAAAACGTTGCGGTACTCGACAGAGCTCGGGACTAACGACTTCCTGTTGTCCTTATTTTTTCCCTGATAATGCTACATTGTGAACAACAAATCACAAAAAAAATTGGGTAACGTGATCATGATGTGTTCCAATGTAATCTTGTAAAATGTCGCTTTTAGCAAGGAACATGAATAAATAAATAATTGAAGTTAAATAAAATGTTTTCACAGCAATATAAAATAAATATTAGAGAGGGAATAATGACCCGGTTAACTTCTTAATAAAAAATTGTTTGCAAACGACAAACGTACATGCAATTTTTATGCTTTTTACGGTGGTATCAAATTTTGTATCGAGAATTCGTGGAATTTCACTGGTGTTGGTATCGATTACTATATGTCTGGTATCCCTAGTGTGACGCGTAAAGAATATATGCAATGTACAGAGATAGCAGTCTCGAAGATGTGCATTAATGTAACGTGACAGATGTGGAGGCTTTACGTTAATTAAAACTGTTAGTGAGTCAGTGTCAGAGGGGAAGACTAAAAGATCTGGATGCTGGATCCTACATTTCCCATAATGCAAATCAGTAGCGTCGATCATTGAGCCTCTTTGTTTGGTAAACGCCAAGATCTCTGAAACCTCACGCCTGCTGTTTCATGACATCAGGGTTATTTTTTTACAGATCATATGCAAATGATGTCAGTTGAATTATGTTGTCAGTGACAAAGCCACATTAAATAAGATTAAGCAGGTTATATAGCACTCAAAATGACTTAATCTGCAAATGTAAAATCAGTGGAATACCCTTTTAAAATATAACCAAGAGGGAAAAAAAATATGAAAAGAGCACTAAAGTTACAAAAAGATAAAACATTTAAAGACTAAAATCCAGTCTGTTTCCTGAGTTGAAGTCGAAAAACTCACATGTTTGTATTTCTTATGGTTAAATGTGTTTACTTGTGATCACAAGACAGTTACCATGTGACCTCTACACGACAAGCTTTAATCCTGATGTCCAAAAATAACCATTAGATAATCACGAGAAAACTGCTAATTTATTTAATCTTGTCACAACAAACAATTATCCATTGACACAACAAGCTGTCAGACACATTTCTCTCCTCCATTTTAAAAATCATGTAACAATGATGAGTCAGAACTGGTGTTTTTATCAGTGCAGAGCGCGCGTGGCTTCACATTTATCATCAGATAAACTCTGGCTGTGGATTTCAATACATCTCAGTGTTGGTTGTATCTGACAACCTG
Source organism: Bovichtus diacanthus (assembly GCA_943590825.1). Lineage (NCBI taxonomy): Eukaryota > Metazoa > Chordata > Actinopteri > Perciformes > Bovichtidae > Bovichtus > Bovichtus diacanthus. Next base: position 30,918 of record CALSBV010010285.1, read on the forward strand.
CCTGCAGGCCTGTAAACACTGCAGTCATGAAAGCAGCAGGACAACGGCTCGTTTGTCGACTCAACTCATTAAATGAGGACAAGGCGTCCTCGCGCTGCCTGTGACATTTCTGCTCCTCCTGTGGTATCTGGCGTATCTGGGTTGATGAAGGTCGAATGTGATTTAAGACGCAGAGGAATAGATGGAGGCCGTGATTCTGCTTCCAGACCTTCCACGCTGACCCAGTTGTCACTTCACCAGGATACGATTCTTTTCACAAAACAAAACCTTCCAGAACGGTCGGCTCAGGGGTCAAGAAGGACCTCAGATCAGCCTCTGCTGCCTGAGTTAAATCCTCTCCCATTCTTGCTCCTGTGCTCGATCTAATTTGCCATTTTCCATCAAAAATGGTATTTTCTCTGCTGCTGTTCCCTTGGAAAGTTGCTCATTTGATAGTTTTAGTCTGCTGTTGAAAAATGCAAAACATAATAGAAGACTTGGTAAAGAGGATGAAAAGAGGCGTAAATCTTCGCAAAAACAAAGATACACAGAAAGAAGAAAAATCTACACATACGTTGGCCACTGTGCCAAAGGTCACATCCTTACTAGTCGGCTTTGGCCTTGTAAATATTGCACAACTGGGTTTTTGTATTAATTGCACTTTTAACAAACAACTTAACTGTCCACATTAATAATGGCCCTTGGTACAAATATTTGCATAATACATTTTGCACATTTGCTTCAAATATTTCTTATTTATTGAAGATGGATAGCGTAACAGTTTTTTTATTCTTTTGTACCTATCCAAACTTTCAAACCTCCTCTTGTAGCTACCATCTTCATGGACTGACTGAGACGGGCTTTAATGGGGAGACGTGAAAGGAGGGGTGAATCCTCATGGACCTTTAGTTTGACAACAGACGGGTTAATGATGCCTTCAACTTCAAAGGGACCAAAGAGACAGGGTGAGAGTTTTTACGAGTCACTCTTCAATGTCCTTAGAAGAGAGCCAAACTTTCAGACCTGGAGTGTAGGTCAGGAGCTGGAATCCGGTGTCAGTCGGCAAGGTGCCGGTTCCAGTCAACACTGTAGTTAGTTCACTGTAAGTTGCTCTGGATAAGAGTGTCTACTAAATGTAATGTAATGTAATGTTATGAAACAAAGAGGGTTGATAACCCTAATAAACTTCAAAGTAGGAGGAGCATATTCAACCCTGGAAAGCTGGGAGATCCAGGAAGAGAGGTTTCTGGCGGTGACACAGCTGAGGTCTTGATTTGCACACTCTGTCTGGCTGAGGACGAAAACCAGAAGAGAGACTCACTTGATGATTTGTAGTTAAATAATCGGCAAAGTTACTAAGAACCTGAAGTGACCAAAAAACAACGTCCGGCAGGGTTTAGACTGTCTTTAGGTGGCGAGAGGAGAAGGCACAGGGATGAAGCTTCTGGTCCCAGAGGGAGCGTTAAGAGACACAGAACATGTGGAGAGCGTGAGTTGTGAATCCCCTGTCCGTCTGTGTGCTATGTTCAAAGGTTTATTCACGGTTTAGATCATAACGTGTTTATGCTAATGGCGTGGGGTAAGAGAAGATGGTTAGTGTTAATGCGACTCTGTCTGAGTGAGACAAAAATAACACATTCACTTAGCGATGTGGGAAAGCCACCCAACCATTAACCCTACTACAAAAGATATACTATACTATAAAACAATAAGGCTCAGTGAATAATAACCAAATCAACAGCAAAGCGGTTCTGTGCTTAGCCGTGTCCTGCTTCATTATGCTAATGCCCAGTTAAGTTCACAGTACATGAGGAGAAAGATAACTCAGCTTGTTAGCTGCTCAGTTGTTTACTTGCAATTACAGTTAGCTCAGTGCTAACTGCTCGGTGCTCTTATTGTTGTAAAGTCCAGCCGGTTGGGTGTAGCCGCTGGTGCTAAACTTGTTACACTCCGTTAGTGGTGCAAACAGGGTTAACAGGCAATCGGGTGGGCTCGTTGTACCTTCTGCAGTGAAGACAGATAGAGAGTCCGTTACAATAGGCCTACAGTAGGTTTGGATAGAAAATAAAACAGTGCTAAAGAACACTCCAACACAGACCGGCCCATGAATTTGGAACCCCAATAGTCTGAAAAATGTCCCATTTGTCTGAAAGCTCGTTATCTCGAAAACAAATGCCCATTGCTCGAAAAACACTCCCTTTTGAACAATGGACATTTGTTTTCGGGATAACGGGCTCTCAGACAAATGGGCTTTCGGTCAAATGAGAATTTTCTTTCCGCAATAATGAGCCTTGGGAACAATGGGCAGTCCCCCCGTCCACAGCAGTACATTGCTTTACTTCCGTGCTTGCACTCCTTTCTGCTTCTCTAAACTGGGCGCATGCTTACCGCCGAACTATCCCTTTAACATGCTGCTGTCTGACTTTAGCTCAGCAGCTTCTGAAAAGTTTAGTGAATAAACATTTTATTCAGATCCGGTTCTACCTGTCAGCCAACAGCCTGTGGTGTAGTCTGAGCATATTTCAATACCACACACATTCATTAAAGTATTTAATGAGTCAACGGTTGACACCAAAAGGTCTTGATCAGCTGCACCAGGAGTCATTTTTCTGAGTTATATCTGGGTGTGGTTTTTCATTTTCTTTCTCATCTCTGTGCCAACAGGAAGTAGGCCTAATCAACCAAAACCTTATCCAAACTCACCAACTTTAGATCCTCTTCTCCTCTCTTGGTTTAACTGGGCGTCACAAAACCAGCTGGGCTGGTGCAGTTTTATTATGTCATCTTTTCTGGATTTCTGGGTAACAATGTCAAAATATTTCACGATATTTAGACCAAATAATCTCTTTATTGTTGCAGCTGGTCATTTTATTTATTTTATTTACATGCTATTGCAACTTAATCTATAATAATACATAATCTATTTGATGATTTCTAGTTAAATAATAACTGAAGCTGTCATCAGTGTATGTATATGTGTGTGAATTGATACATTTTGGCACGTAGTGTAAAAGTTCTTTGAGTTGTCGGAAGACAAGAAAGACGCCGTATAAATGCAAGTCCATTTAACATTTACAATTTACCAAGTACAAGTATGTCAAAATTGTACTTAAGTACAATACTTGAGTACATTTTACTTTTCACTGAAAAGAAACGGAGATGATTATTATTAAAAGTTAAGATGCCTATATACTAGCATAGACCTCAAAATAATTAAATAGAGAAATGAGAAACCAGATATTAAAGTTAATGAATACAAAAAAGGAAAAAAACGAAATAGAGAAATATACTAACTCCTATAAGGCAACTAGTTACTAGTTAATATTGTGCCATGTTCGTCCTTGAGCTTCTAATACTAGAATATGTTAAATGCAGAGTTTATGTTTCACTGTGTGTGCTGTGCTGTGTTCATGAGTTACGATTAAAAGTTGATTTGTGGTTGTGTTGCAATAAAGCTGAATTAAGGATTATGTTACTTTTCAGCTGATTTTGCAACGATGACACACAATCTTGTATTTCCTGCCTGATCAGGTTTGAAATGAGAGCTGAAGACGTCCTCAGTGGGACTGAAACTAAGGAAAGTTTCATCAAACTTCACACGCTGAGCATTTCCAGGCGCTGTTGTCTTATTTCTTACGTTTCACTTTTAATTTTGGTTTTGGTTTGATTTAATTAAAGTTTAAAGAGGGAACAATAAAACACTGAGTCAAAGGTACTTCATGAGGAGCCTCGAGGGGACAACTGAGTGTCTGAAAAACAAGAAGTCTGAATGTACTCGTGTCACTTAGTTTGTTGTTTGTATGATTTAAGTTATTCTGAGCCGCAGCGGCCCTCTTTTCCTCTGTTCTGACAACAGTATTAAATTATAAGTTCATAAAAAGCTGTTTAATGACACAGTATACGTCTGAGGACTGAACACGTCTTTGTTTGCTTTTCTCTCCTGCTGCTTTTACAGGTAGAAGAAAAGAAAAAAATGTCACCTGATTGATTTCTCTCTAGAGTGCTTCATTTTTTGTTTCCTTTACCAGGTGATTCATTTTTTTTATCACCTATTTTTGTGTTAATGAACTAAATTAGACATTTTAAAGTTAACCCGTCGCTTCCACCAATCCATCCTTTCATCAATCTTTTGGGTTCATTGTAGGTTGTTACAATAACTCTAACTCTAAAACTCTCTTACTGAATTTCTTATCAGAAATGTGTCTCCTAAAATGCTCAGAAAATCAAAATTTGATCTGATCTGAGACAAGTTATAGCCAGGTGTTACACAAGAGGATACACATCTGTCTCTTCAAACTGAAATATTACAAATCAAAACACACAAATCCTAAAATTCTGCGACAAAAGCCATGTACAGGAGCACAATACTAAGCTGCTGCCTAACGTGACCCAAGTCTGCTTGTTCGTTCTCATGTTAAGGTCAGCGATCAGTGAGTAATGCTCCACTTAATACTTAATACTAATACATAATACCAAATGAATACTTAATCCTTCATTGAGCAGGCAGCATGCAGTACATACTGATTGAGTATGCAGCATGCAGGACATATTAGGGCTGTGTATTGGCATGAATCTGCCGATACGATACATGTCATGATACAGGGGTTACGATGCAATGTTTTTAATCTTATTTACAGAAATAGTTTAAAGAAAAAAAAACACCATACGCATACAATCTGAGTAACTCTACTTTTTTTTAAGCAATCAGAAGAGTGGGACCTGCATTTGCAGTTATCACAGTCCCTGTAACGTCCAGCATTGTCGCACTACTTGTTGTGCAACCAAGTCACTAATCTTTGCATGCTCATGATTAATAAAAAATTGAGACATCGATGTTTTAGCGAATTGATTCAGTATCACAAAAACACGATATCGCAATACTCAAGCGCAATCGATATTTTCTTACACCCCCAATTAGCATGCGATCGCGAAGACAGCCGCTCATACAGGGAGGTCAGAGGTCACGCAGACGAGGAGCTGGTCAGGGTGCAGTGTCTTGCTGGAACTAAAGCAGGAATGATGGTTGTTCATACGAGAATGTTGCTCTTTCTTTCAAAGTGCTGGACGACCTTGATGGAGAGAGGGGGGGATGTGTGTGTGTGGGGGGGGGGGGGCACGTTCGTTTGATGTTACTGTGTGTGTGTGTGTGTTCATGTGTGTCTTTTCTGGCAGGGTGTCCAGTTTCTGCTCCACCTCAACAACACACACACACACTCACACATGCATGTTGCCATTTTTTATCTGTTTTACACACACACACACACACACACACACACACCCATGCTCAAACTTTCTGAGTGTGACTGCCAACAGTAAGAGACCTCTTATATTGTAAATGCCTGATTATTATCTGAACTCCTCTCAGTCTCAAAGTGAAAAACTCCTGGTCACATGTGTTCACATGAACCAGGTGGAGCTGTGGGTGTTCAGTAGCTACTGGGTTTGCACGACTGAATGACCTTGCATTTACCTGAAAGGTAGGTCAAGTCTGACTAAATGGTGATTCAAAACTATGGAACATGGTGTTGGATTGAGAATCTCTTTGGAAAAATCCTAAAAATGTATCAAGCCTCAGCTAAAAAGCAGCTAATTAATTTAGTCTCTAAAAAAAAAAAAAAAACTGAGATTTTGGAGATACAAGGTTATCACCTGACAACAAATACACATAAGTACACACAAAGGCAGTGCTAAACACACACACACACACTTGGATGTCCGGTATCAGGTTTTAGAGTCTAGGTTCGGATCGGCCCCCTGCTTGCCACACTTGCCCCCAGGGGTGAGAGGGAGCGAGACGCTTGTATCTCCACACAACCGCAACCCTCCTCCCCCGTGTGACGTCCCGGCATCTGCCAAGAGCCTGAAAGTGAGTGTGTGTGTGTGTGCGTGTGTGTGTGTGTATTTGCGTGTGTGTTTGAGTGAGAGCGAGAGAGAAAAAGAGAAAGTGAGAGGAGTCAAGTAAGTGAGTAAGTGTGTGTTCATGTTGTGAGATTGAGAAAAATGGAAGCAATAATGTGTGTGTGTGTGTGTGTGTGTAGGCAAAAAAGAAGAATGTGAAAATGAGAAATGTGTGAATATGTGTGTGAAAGAGATGCAAAGTGTGACTGAGTGCAGTGTGTGTGTGTGTGTGTGTGAAAATAGAAAAAATTTGAAGAAAAATTGTTAATGTGTGTGTGTGTGTGTGTGTGTGTGTGTGTGTGTGTGTGTGTGTG
>CALSBV010010286.1:1886-15045 GCA_943590825.1 Bovichtus diacanthus
GGGGAGGAGAGGGGGGGAGGAGGGGGAGAAGGGAAGGGGGAGGAGAGGAGGGAGGAGAGGGAGAGGAGGGAGGAGAGGGGGGAGGAGAGGGAGAAGGGGAGGAGGAGGAGAGGGAGAAGGGGAGGGGGGAAGAGAGGGAGAAGGGGAGGAGAGGGGGGAGGAGAGAGAGAAGGGGAGGAGAGGGGGGAGGAGAGGGAGAAGGGGAGGAGGAGGAGAGGGAGAAGGGGAGGAGGGAAGAGAGGGAGAAGGGGAGGAGAGGGGGGAGGAGAGAGAGAAGGGGAGGAGAGGGGGGAGTAGAGAGAGAAGGGTTTCCACGTCGAAGCATCGCCTCACTCACCAGCTGCCAAAAATACTGATGTATTCAGAGTTTTTTCCTCCTCTTACTCTCCCGCTCGTCTTTCTCCTTCTCCTGAAAAAACAGGTTGAAAAGTTCAGTGTGAAATCACATTTCTGTGCAATATAGAGCTGCAGTCAGGAACGAAAGCTGCCTTGCCCCCAAAAAGCTGTGAATGTGAATGTGTGTGTGTGTGTGTGTGTGTGTTTTCGCCCTAGTGATTCCAGTGTAAAAGAGTGTGTTTATCGTTCTGTCTTTCAGCTCCATATTCATGCAGTGTGTGTGTGTGTCAGAGAATTTCCTGTGAATTGCTCCATTGACAGAAGGCCGTGTGTGTGTGTGTGTGTGTGTGTGTGTGTGTTTTTGGAGGCTGCAGATAAGAGTGTTTCCGCGGCGCCGCAGATGCAGCAACACTCTGCTCCCATATGGGTGCTCACACTCCTTTGACAAACACTCGCTCATCAGCAGCTCGTGACTGACATCTCACAGGTCGAGTTAAATCTGCACAAACACCAGCAGGGAAACTTGAAGGTGGAGGTTGAACAGGATCTTTTAAGGTGTTGATATGCTCCACCTCCGTCAGGTGCTAAAAGATGGAAAATCCAAACAAGGGTGGCTCCCGAACTGTTGAATACCATTGATTTGAAGCATTCAGTGAGTTCCTGGTGTTATTTATTGATTTTGGAGATTATCGAGTCGAGCTAATCGTAATCATGTCTACGCCTGTTTTTGATGTAGTTTTATGGCATGCCTTTAGCATAATCAATACTTTTTTAACGTGAAAAAAGCCTGTTGCATAGAAATAAGTACAGATAAATACAGGAAGCGGAAAGTAATTCATAAGAGGGATACACAACTAAAATAAGAATAGAAGTGAAAATATAAAGTTAAAAACAATTCAAGACAAAAGAAACACATAAATAAATAAAAGATAAAAAAGTTTCCCAAAGAAGCCGCCATGTTGGCCTTAAAGTGATGTAATGGTGTCCTGGAGTACACGCCTACATCACTGCAGCAAGGTTAGACTTTAGTCCACAGTAAGACATGATTTCTAGGTTGTGTTAAATTTCTCTTTACACCTTGCGATAACTGATTTTTTTTGGCCACGTTGCGGCTAGTGTACCGTGGCTTTTTACAGCTTTTTCTCTGAACAACTGCCATGGTAGCGCTCAGAGGGAACCAGAACAGTGAAGCGGGCGGGCAGGACAGACAAACAATGCTGAAGTTCATTATAAAGGCCAGTAAAGCCAAGGGAGCTGCAGATTCAGGTGATGATTCTCGGGAGGATGTCATTCCATACACCATTATCATTATTATTATTATTCTGCAAATATCGACTATATTCACTTCTGGCCTGTAGATCGCCGGTTTTACACCCAGACCAGCGTCCCGTTTCACCTCCCCATCACCATTGCTGAGGGGCCTTTAAGTGAGGTTTTTAAAGGGACAGTGCAGTCGCATGAGGTACTTTCATAATCAGGAGAGACAGACAGGAGTTACGGCACGGAAGCAAAGAGAGGGAGTGCTGTAGACGAGGCGGCAGCAAAAAGTATTAAGTCAGTTTGCTACTATTAAAGGTTACGTCTGGATCATGAACCGTGGCATCGTCTGTTGCCCTGTCCTGCCTGACACTCACGTCAGTATAAAAAAATAATAATAACTCCTCCTTTACCATTGATAGCTCCACGCTGTCTCCCTCCCCACACATCCGTAACCTTGGAATCATTTTCGACAGCAACCTCACCTTCAATAACCTCCTTAATAAGATCACCAAAACTGCCTTTTTCCATCTCAAAAACATAGCTCGTCTCCGTCCATCACTCTTTTTCCCTGCTGCCGAAACCCTCATTCATGCCTTCATCGCATCCAGACTTGACTATTGCAGCAGCATCTTCTACGGTTCACCATACAAACTCCTCAAAAAACTCCAACATATCCAAAACTCTGCCGCCCGTCTCCTCACCGACCCGCTCCCTTGACCACATCACTCCCTCCCGCGCCCTCTGGAACTCACTCCCCATACACATCAGTGACGGTACTGATCTCTCCATGTTCAAAACTGAAATCAAAACTCACCTTTTCAGATCTGCTTTTAATGTGTGATTATTTTTTATGCATTTTAAAATGTTGTTGTCTTGTTTTATGATGTATTTATGAATCTTAATATGTATCTGTAAAGTGTCTTTAAGTACCTTTTAAAAAGCGCTTGATAAATAAAATGTATTAGTATTATTATTAAAAATGTATTTTTTTTTTTTTGGAGACACTGGGAATTTCTGTCACATAGATTGTCTAAATTGTATTTTTACTATGTTGTTCATTCTGTACACATCATCTATTACAGTGTGTGCGTCCTGGGACAGGATCCTCCTCAGTCTCTCTCTGAGGTTTAGAACAGGGGTGCCCACACTTTTTCAGCTTGGGAGCTACTTTTAAAATGACCAAGTCAAAATGATCTACCTACATTAAAAATGCTAAACATATATTTATTTATATTGTGGCGAGCGCCACGGGAAGCGAATGGATAGAGAACACCAACGAGTCAGAGACGAGAGTACGTTTTATGTTGTCCTGTGCCACATACACCGCAAGACCCCAGGTACAACTTTTATTACCAGGACACTACCACCCGTTAACCGCAACACACCGGGCCCCCCCCCCTCCGGGACATAACTCTCACCCATGGTGGCAAAACACACAAAACATGAACACGCATAATTAAACAACACCACTCACGGACAAGTCTGCGCAGACTTGGTTCTTACTTGGTTCTTACTTGGTCCAGCTTCCCCACTCATTTTTATACCCTTTCTTTAGCAGAATTGTATAAATTGGAAGGCTAACTAGCTAATCAGCTCGCGGTGATTTGCAGCTGGCGGGGTTGACCGCAATTGTAGAGTTTCTTTTGAGGAGTTTCTCCTTGTGCGGTGTGAGGGTCTAAGGACAGAGGGGGTCGTATCCTGTACAGTCTGTAAAGCCCACTGAGACTAGTGTGTCATTTGTGATATTGGGCTGTAAAATTAAATACATTTGATTGACTGATTGGTTGATTTAAGTGTACGCTATATTTAGGATATTTTATTTATCAACCAGACTCCATTGAAAAAAACATTTATTTGACCTTGTTTGGTTACTTAGTTTGTGTTATTTTGTACCTTTGGGGTTTAAAAATGTTTGTTCAGAGTAACCAAAGTCACACAATAACACAAACTGCTGTGCTGTTCATGGTAAAGCAGTGAAAATATTCTAAATATAGTGTACACTTAACCTGATATTGATTTTTTCGCTGTCTAAAATACGTTTTGCTGCTGCCCCCTGTCCAGCAGGGCGTGACGACAGCCATCTACTGTAGTAATACACTGACTATGGATAAGAACCTCATACAACCACACTACAAAACAACCCGAACTATCCCTTTAAGGTATTGTTTTGCTCCAACTGAAGTGCCTGTGGGATGATAGAAGCATCCTGTCCTCACACATTTTCTGACGTCGGGGGCTGTTTTCGATTTCACTTCAACTTTGTGAAACATCCACCCACTTCACACAGGGATTGGCCAGATGTGGGCAGCTGAGAAAAGAGGGCGGTGTTAAATCTCAGTCTTCACACAACTACTTCTGCCACTTTTCGTGTGAGCAACTGAGTGCAACAGCATGAACGTCTTCCAGGAAAGACTGTCCAAAAGTGTTACCTAATGTCCCACTCCACTATAACAGCAGCAGATCAGACTGGTTGTACTGGGAGGCTTGCAGCTGGGAATGTGTGGAGCTGCTAAAAGACTCATCTTTGAGAAAGTGAAGTTATTAGTTTTGTGGAGGAAGGCTCCCTTTCTGTGCAATGACTCCAGTACTCATTTATTCCAAAAAAAAAGAAAAAGGTTTAAAGGGGACACTGGGACTAACTTAAAGTCATCACTCAGTTGTTGTACCTGCAGTTCTGCTTGACATTATTGGAGGAAAAAAAAAAGTATTCAAGCAGACTCGACCTGCCTTTGCTGCGTGATTGGATGAGGATTAAATAACGCTAATATCAACGCGTCGTCTTCGTTCGCCATTGGCCCGCTGTTGCTACAACACATCTACCGACATCAAAAACAGGAAGTAAGTAGCAAAGCCCGCCTCTCGCTTGATTTGATTGGCTGCCTGGGCCAAGTGTCAAATTGAAGAGTGGTGAGAGTCTGCGCCTACACGTCTCAGTGCGATCGGGACTCAAGTCTTGTTAAATAACACTAACGACAAAAAACTTTTTAGTCAAATCTGGATGAAAGAAACAATGAGCCTCAGATTCTCGGCTAATAAGAAATATTGTACTCCTGGGTTAATATTTATGATGGGTTAAACGCAGTGGAGGGATTTCACTTCAGGGGTTAGTAAAGTCTAACAGCTGCTTCAGTGGATCTGCTCAATACTGACCAAGCTGTGGTTGTAATGGGAAGTTCCCAGTGTGGAGCTGTTTGAATTGTGCTGCAGCTCACAAACCTGCTGCGCACGAGGGTTCAAATATAATAAAGTGCAGCAGGATGGCTCATCGTAGGTTTCCTGGCGAGGCCCCGTATCTCGTCTGATTGGAGTAAGCTCCTCTCTGTTGACGAGCAGCCGCCCATTAAAGCATGATTCACACGTCGGCTCAACTTGTAATTAAATTTCTCATAACACACTTCCACAGATCTGGAGCAGAACTTTACTGTTCACGAGAAGAAACAACGTATTCACTTACTGTATTGCCAAAGAAGCAGCATCTGGAATTACATAAGTCATCACAAACAGCTGGATGTGAGCTGAACATATGAAATAAAATAAGGTTTCTTTTTTCTTTTACCAAACAGAGGCCTATCCCAAACTATCCCGACATGATGAGCACAGAACATGTATTTCCCCATTTTCTTCATCGGCCAGATTATTTGAACAACTTGTTCTTTATCTCTTTTCTACCTTTCTCATATTAAATTGCAACTCTGTTATTTGGCGACGTGTGTTTTATCATTTCGTACAAACTGTGACACTCGCAAGTTGAACATGAGGCACAAGCTCAAAGGGAGATAAGAGTCTTTTTTACTGATTTATGAGCAGCACAAAGGTTTATTTTTCAAGCATTCAATTTGTCTTCAAACAGCTGAATGGGACTAAAAACTGGAAACTCAGAGAGCACAAGTCCCACGATGCCTTTAAACCACAGAGGGTCGACTTCAAGCTGCGCAAAGATCCCGATTCACATGATGAAGTTATTATTGTGTCCCAGACTGCACAGGATACATTTCTATATTTATAATATGAAAAGACGTGTGCAGGTGAATTTGGAGGACAGCTGGACACACTGTGAATTATATCTTAAACAGGTGTTGAAACTTACTTAGTACTCAAGTATTACGCTGAAGTACAATTTTGAGGTACTTCCTATGAGTATTTCCATTTTCTAATACTTTATAGATCTACTCTCCTACAATTCAGAGGCAAATATTGTACTTTATACTTCACTACATGTATTTGATAACTTTAGCTACATTTCAGATTCAGATTATTAATGCGGAACATATTATATATAATATAATAATATATAATACAATCCACAAGCTAGCAACATATAAAGTAAGTAAAATCAGCTCCACCTTTACCAGCTGCAACATCAAAGTGATGAACACATTAATGCAGCAATAATTATATTCTAGGGATGTAACGGTACACTTAACTGACAATTTGATACAATTCATGATACTGGGTTCGCAACATGATTTTTTCTCACAACAGTTTTTAACAAAAAGATGAATTATGACGAAGATGAAGAATATTCCTTTATTTAAATCTACAGAATTTATTTAAATTGTATCGTTTCTTTATTAAATTAAAGAGACACATTTCTGTTTTCTGCATAAACTATGCAAAACAACACATATTTATTTTACTTTATAAAAGTGAAACTGACTTAAAAAACAAAAAAAACTAAATGTAATGTTAAAACAAATCACAAATCAATTAGAGAGAACAATAGAGAAATGTAGAGAAAATGTTGCTAATAGTTTCGCCTGCTGCTAACCGCTAAGCTGTAGCGACCGTAACTTAGCCGTGAGGCTAACGTTAGCTCACAATACTATCCACAGCCGTGAGCAGATGTTAAGATATTAGGAACATTTTCTCAAAATCTCTGAAACGCATCACAGATATCGTCTGACTCTTTTTGATACGTCCGTATTACTCTTTAGGGTTGCTTTGCAGTGTAGTTAGTTGTCGCCAATGATGGCAAAGCCACCTTTCCTGCAGGATATTCCTCCGTTGTGTCAGGCTTTCATCACGGGGATGTGAACGCGGACAACACACATCTACATTTGTAGAACAGCCAATAGGAACGCTCTCACTCTGAAATGACCTGTGATCGGCCCAAGTCTCCCGGCACGGGCAGATTTTTTAAAGCCATGAAAACAGAGCCAAGGGTATGGTTTTCTATCAGACCAGTTGAATTACAATATGCTGAGAGGTTATTAAGGATTTTTTGTCCAATAACGCTAACAATATGTTGCCTACCTCAGCTTTGAGTAAGACTTTAAACGCAGAACCTTTACCTGTAGTATTTCGAGTTACAAGAAACAAGTGTGGTGTACAAATCCTACAGTACTCAACATGGTCGTCATGGTGCTTTTGACATCATCTTTTCTTTGACTTCGTGGGAAGGTTAAAGTTGCACTGAATATGCGGAATAATGTCTGAGAGTTTGGACAACACCTGGAGTTTAGTCTGAAAGCACCGGTTCATCTGAGACTTTGGATCGGCGAAAAATTCACGTCTTCTGGGCCGCATCGCTCACAGCATCTGGTCCTGAATTGAGATGCTGCAATTGTATAAAAGAGCCTGCAAGTGTAAAAAAAAAAAAATGACAGCACTCTCACCATCTCCGGGGGGCTGCTGAGCATGACCTCTGACCTCTATGTGGAAGATGCCCAAAAAGAATAATTTCTCTACAGGGATCGATAAAGTGTCCAATTATTATTCTGCCCGGAGTGTGAGCTGTGTGTGTGGGGGGGGGGGAAGGGTAAAGATGAACTTCCATCTTTTTTATAATTGTATCATTCCTGCTGCACATGCACAGCGTTTCTCTGCTCGCTCCGTATTTAGAAGAGTTTCACTGAAGCACGTTTGTTTTAGTCGTGCAAACAGCTCTTTGAAGGCATTTAGACAGCGAATCAAGCTGCCATGTTTCACATGTTGCTTCATGTTTGCCCTCCAGATCAAGGCTAAAGTTCAGCGGTACAAAAGAAGAACTCCTTGAACTGTCTTCTCCTACCTGCAGACTTCTCTCTCTGGTTCTATGTTTAGTTTTTCCACAATGCAGCAGTGTGATTTTACTGCCAAATTATTCCAGCAGTAAGATATCTCATGAGGTCTTTGTTCAGGCTCTGTAAAAGGAATATGCATTTGGATTATGGTGGGGATGACTCGCTGCTCTGCACAAGCAGAGGTGATGCAACAACTCTGAAGAAAACCAACATCCAATTACAGGCCGACCAGCGGCGGCGCGAAGAGAGGGAATTACACAATGACGAGTTGCATAAGGCTTTCTGAGAATCTCTGTCCATCTCCAGCCGACATCCTGAGTGCGTCTGACATGCAAAGAAAATGGCGGCTGTTGTTTCACCGGCCAATTAAGACACAGACCTGTTATGTAATAGTGTTTACGGCAGCAGATGCAGCCCAGCGAGTCGCTTCTGTTTGGGAATTTGACCGCTGATGTGTCAACTGATTTAAAGTGGAGTAGCAGGACTCCAGAACTTACTGTACATCCTTACACAGCTGGGTATGTGTTGAACATTTTAAGAAGATACGGCAGCATAAAGAAGCAGGTTTTTCCAATCTCTGGAGTTTGACGAGGAAATCTAGTTGGATATTTCTCATGAGACTCTCACCGATGATTTTTTATTTATTTATTTCCCCCCCTCTTTAGTTTTTATTCATGCCGGGAAGCTTTTCTGAGTGTGTGCGGTATTTCTTAACAACATCCTGATTCACATTCACACAGTTACACTCGCTCACACCTGGGAGCTGCAGAGTACAACCGCAGTCTGCTGCTGAAAAGCCTCAGAGGAGGAGGGGAGGCCTCGTTCACAGTCCCAGGGCCACATTCCCCAGGCAGGTGGGGGAGTTAACCAAGGAGGTGTAGGTGTAAAGATTCAGCTCATTGTACGGCATGACACGGGACACAGTTTTATACAATAAAAAAAAAAACTTTCAAAAAAACGTTTTTTTTTTAAAGACATCTCACTCACAAAAGCCCTTGTTCATTACATGTTGTGCATAAAGTTTGCAAAAAGCTTTTTCAACAAAATGTGTCAAATGCAAATCTCGTTATATTCGCCTTTTTTTGCACTTTGCCCACCATTTTTGTAGCTTCCTCGCAAACGCGTGCTTACGATCTTGCACCTGGTCGCAATTTTTTATGGGTTATGAGGTTGACGTTTCAAATCAAAGATTTCAAAACTTACCAGGAGCTCCAGTGCTTTCTCCTCTCTTCCTTCAGGTTTTCCTCGTAGGTGTACTTGTACAGCTTTGGGTTTGTTAAGGAACGCGCCAAGTAAATACCAATTACGGTATAAAATGTCTTCTCCATATTTGTTGAATTGTGCGCCTACCTGAAGACATTTCTTATACATGGTTTGCACATTAAAACTGCTGTCTAGGTTTCGAAAGTACAGAGTGAAAGTTATTTCCAGGAAAGTTATTGGAAAAAGAAAAAAAACAACATTACTGCGTTCAGTTTGTGTCTTCGTGTCGACTTCGTACACATGCACTTCATGAACGTTATCATGAATCATGTACACATACTAATAAAGATGTCTGTTGAGCTTTATGAGAACAAATGCTTATCTGCTCATGATATCTCATCTATAATACATATAATATGTCATAAATACAACTTTCTTTACATGAGGCAATACACATTTTTATCATGGCTTGAAATTCCAAGCTGTATTTACCACTAGGAAGGTGAAAATAACAGTGTTTCAAGTGGAGAACTCTTACTTACCTGATTTCCCATGGGGCTCAAACATACACACGAAACAAATTCTGTAGAAATGTTCATCTTTCGCAGGTCGGTTTATCTGCTGAGACACGAGCTCAAACCCCAAACACTCAACACACAACATGACTGTTTAGACACACTGCACACATCACTGGAAGAACTACACACTTAAACACACCAGGCACTCTGAGGGTACGACAGCTTTCAATCCGCTCTGTGCTGTTATCAGCCCGAAATGTGATTCCTCACCTTTATTCTTATTCATTTTTTAATTTTTTTTCTCGTACAGCCCCCTTCATTCTCATTGTGATTCCAAAGGCAGAGCTTATCTTAAATTAACACCAGCACCGTGATATCCTTTGAGAGTACCGACCAGATATTACAGCGTGCCTGGAATAACCGGGGTGGAAATGCTAAACAGGCTGGAAACATCTCCCTCATCTTTTACAGTTGCATCCGGCATCAACAGTTTCGAGGCCGCACAAGTTTTTTTTATTTTTCCATCATCACCCTCTTTACTGTCACTGAAGAGGTGTTTATCAGGTGAAATCATGTTCGGAAGGTTCACCTCACTTCACTGGCTCTGTTGTGTTGAGGATGGAGAGAGCAGGAGGAAGCAGGTTTCTTATTGTTACAGATTGATTGAACTAAACCAGAGTTTCATTTTCTGTATTTTTGCATTTGCTTTACGCAAGTTGTCCAAACAAAGAAGCTCATGTGGTTTGTGTGGACACGTCATCATCCTTTCTGTCATTATAAAAGGGTGGTTGAGTGACTCTGTAGGATACAGTGAAGGACCCACATCCACGCCTTTTTTACACATGAAGGACCTGAAACCAAGGTTTGCGGTTTTTGTTACTTTTTTATGCATCTGATCTGTTTAGTTTTGGTTTCACATTGCAAATATGCAAACAGACCTGTAGAACTCTACATCAGCGGTCTCCAACCTTTTTGCACCACGGACTGGTTTCATGGAATAGATTAGCAATGGGAGGGGGGGGCAGGCATAACAAAACACACAATAAATTGCAAAACAATTAATTTATTCATAATATAATACATAAAAATGTTTACAATAAATATTACCAACACAAAAAAAACAAACGTTTTATTCTTTCTGTGCGTCCCGGCACCAAATGATCCATGGCCCGGTACTGGTCCGCGGCCCGGTGTTTGGGGACCCCTGCTCTACATGGCATACTTACATCCCGGCGTCATCACCAACGTCAGCAACGTATCCTCACAGAACGGTTCGTATGACCCCTGGATTTTGCACTTCCACGCTTTGGACACAAGCGTCTGCTAAATGAACTGTAATGTAATGTGATGTGATGTAATGTGATGTAATGTGATGTAATGTGATTTAATATGATGTAATGTGATGTGATGTAATGTGATGTAATGTGATGTAATGTGATGTAATGTGATGTAATGTGATGTGATGTAATGTAATGTGATTTAATATGATGTAATGTGATGTAATGTGATGTGATGTGATTTAATGTGATGTGATGTAATGTGATGTGATGTAATGTGATGTGATGTAATGTGATGTAATGTGATGTAATGTGATTTAATGTGATGTAATGTGATGTGATTTAATGTGATGTGATTTAATGTGATGTGATTTAATGTAATGTGATTTAATGTGATTTAATGTGATGTAATGTGATTTAATATGATGTAATGTGATGTAATGTGATGTAATGTGATGTGCGGGGATTGCGCATAATTACATGAATTCCGGCCAATCTAGCACTTATAATGCGGGAAAATCCTCTCTATCCCATCCTCTTGGAAAATAATGAAAAGTGAATTTTTGTTAGTTTTAAAAGAAAATGTGACTCTTTATGAAGTAGTTGGACAAATTGTCAGTGGAACATTTGGTCTCCTCCTCTCCCCGTGTGTTACAACAGAACGTTTTGTTTTGTTGCGTTGTTTTTTGTTTTTTTTCCGGTTCTGACGACAGCCAGCAAGAAGTTCCTGTAATTGGTACGAAATTCTGAACCATCTAAAAGAATTTCATCCCACCAGACACGGACTCAACTCATGGTTCAGCTCCAACCGGAGAGAGGCAACCTGCTTACTTCCGTGGGAGGTTTCGCACCTTTAATTTAGTTTACGATCAAACTGAAAAAGACCCTTAACTTACAGGATGAGTTCAGTATTGAGGGAAATCTGTTTATTCAAGACTTTTTGATGAATTCGATGAGAAGATCAATGTCATTCTTGTGCCTGTCTGGTGAAGTCCATCTGAAGTTAAATAGATTTTGTCTGCAGCAGCTACATATCTGCTCTGTAAAGCACTTGTTCGGAAACCAAAAGGGAAAAATGTATATTTCTTTGGTTTCATGATCACGCCCCTTAGTTTTACATTTATTTGAAAGAATACTGTTATCTGCCTATCCAGTCCTGTTCTATCCAGCATTCGAATTACACCGTGGCTTTCAGGAGAGCCCCATTTTCTACGGGTGGGAGGGTACTTTACATGTGCACACGCATAAGTGAACACTCCTGCCTACGTTCAAAAATATACTATCAATAACATTACATTTGAACTCATACAGAGAATATTTAGTCTGCCCCTGCCCATGGACAGCCAAGTTAGGAATAGACAGCATTGTGTTTATTGGAAATTGGGAATGTGCGACAAAACACGCACTATTAGCCTGTTATTTATTTCAGTAACCTTAATATACAGGAAAATATCAATGTATACAGAAACATGACAGTGGCACCAGAAATTGTGATATTTTTTTAATTTCTCAATGAGGCTTTCTTGTCTCCTCCAAAATGACGTTCTCATACAACTAAACTGACACATTTGCGACAAAACTACTTGGTTAGGTTTAGTTAAAAAAAATGGTTTGGCTGAAAATAAGTTTGTCACGTTATTGAAGTTACGGATGTCATTTAAAAAAAAGTCAGTCAGTGTTGACTTTGGGTTTCATACGGGACACAAACAGCATCTGCTGGGGGATCCATGTATTCTGGGCCCTGGTTGTAGCAGATGTCACCTACACGAACACACGTTGTCCTGCACCTGCTTGTGTGCTTCAGCTGCCTTCTTGAAACCATTTTCTGACTCTCAGAGTTGTTGATTGCGTCGACTAGTTGATTAAATTGGAACATGAGATTGGAGTTGGTTTTTGAACATTTGTTTCAGTAACGCTGAGAGCAAATTCCCTGCAGACAGACGCCTCACTGATTTGATCAGAGAACAGAGGTTGCAGGAAGTTTTTTTTATTTCCGTCTTCTGCAGTCCAACAGTAGAGGAAGTTTGCGAGGGGAACGAAAGAAAATGGAACATCATGGGTGTTGAGTGGGGAGCTACAGAGGCGTAGTGCGAAGGTAATGCTGGTTTAAAACACAGTGAACTGTAATATACAAATAACTTAAAGGGTGAATTGGGTTTAGGTGCATGTAGACTAGAACAGGGGTCCCCAACCACCGGTACCGGGCCACAAAGAATAAAACGTTGTGTTTTTTTTTGTGTTGGTAATATTTATTGTAAACATTTTTATGTATTTTATTATATATATTACAATGTAATAATAATATAAATAAAGCATTGATATTATATTAATTAAACATTTCTATTTTATTTTTTTCATTTATTATAATAAATATATTGGAATAATTTCATTTACATTATATATGTAATAAATAAATGATATATTTTGCACTTTATTGTGTGTTTAAAGTAGAAAAATTGTCTTGCATGAAACCGGGCCCGTGGTGCAAAAAGGTTGGAGAGCGCTGGACTAGATGACACACACACACACACACACACACACACACACACACACACACACACAC
>CALSBV010010288.1:0-20761 GCA_943590825.1 Bovichtus diacanthus
AGAGGAAATTATTTAGAAATGACAGACTTGTAAAATAAAGAATTATCTCAAAGCTTCGTATCACATTTTACTCGTAAAGTACTGAACGCTAACGCTAACGTGGGAGGGTTTCTTACCTTGTCGTTGTCCCTCTTCTTGGACAGACGGCTGTATCTGTTAATGGCTACGTCATGATCTGCAGACACAAACAAGTAGGTGAGACTTTGTTCACACGTACCAGTAACTCAAGTTAGGACAAAGATTCTCTGCCAGTCAACATTAAAAAATAAGGTGAAATCTTCCTAGTTATATGTGCAGGATATCTGGAGACACACACAAGTAAAAACATGTTCAAGAACATGGCGAAATGATTAGTTGTAGTAAATTGTGAAGTAAAAATGGCAAATATTTGTATGTTCAAGCTTTGTAGCTTTTCTTCTCTTTATTATAAACTCTTGACACACACAAAGCAATTCACCTATCCAGAGCTTTGCGTAGAAATATAAACTAACTTAATTGCATCAAATGTGCTCTGGTTAGAAAGGATGATCTCAGTCTACCTAACTGACTTAACTGAACCTGAGCTGCAGGCGGACATTATTTTAATATGCACATATGCTTTGAGCCTCATTGTAGCGCTGATATTATCTGTTTTTGTAGGCGAGATGGATATTCAGTGAGGTGATAATTGTATAATTGAATCAGCAGGAGCGTAGCAACAGTATCTAAGAGTAGGTGGGGCTTAGGATTGGTCAATTGTAAGACGCCTCTTTGGGGCATTTATCCTGCGAAAAGAATTAAATATAAAAAAGATACAGAATATTAATTGCAGCGCGACGTGGCAGTAGTGCTAACTTACCATCACTGGATATTTGGAAGACTTCTTTCAGAGTGAGGATCTCTGTAGAGAGACAAAAACAACTTCAAGATGAAGTGCAAAGCATGTTTCTACTGTTAGTACACATTTACTTGTCTGGCTCGGTTTTCCCGGTTTGCTCCCCTTAGTACCACTGAAGGGAAATCTTATACCTTAGACAACATGGCGCTTCCAATTGTGCAGGAACAGTCAGTTTGGGGAACACAACCTGACAATGCTCCCAGTGCACAAAGCCAGGTTCATAAAGAAGAAGAACTTAAAGGGACAGTTCACATCAAAATCAAAAGTGAATATTTTTTCTCTTATCTTTTAATGCTTCTGTCTTTGTTCTTCCTCGCCCCAATTAAACATTGCCCTGCATGCGTGCGTGCACCTGGGCCTGCATGTAGGCCACTCGGTTTGTGGAGCGCAAAGCCACCAAAAACATGTTTGAAAAACTCAACAGCAATGTCTCTTTGACCATGACCTGGTTACTGAAGTTGATCCTTAGACCTGCTTTCTACCGAACTACAGCACGAGCACGAGCAAATTCCCTTTCTTTGAGCCAGAGGTACAGCATGTGTTTCCTACCTTTCAGGTCTCTCTCTTTAAACTGAGTGATGGGAAACATCATGGCATCTGCAAGCTGGGTGGACAAGACAGCGTGACAGGAACTCAACTACAGAGAGAGACAGAGAAGGGAGAGAGAGACAGAGAGAGGAGAGAGAGACAGAGAGGGGGAGAGAGAAAGGAGAGAGGGAGGGAGAGAGAGAGACAGAGAGAGAGAGAGAGAGAGAGAGACAGAGACAGAGAAGGAGAGAGAGAGAGAGAGACAGAGAGAGGGGGAGAGACAGACAGGCAGACAGAGAGAGAGAGAGAGAAGGAGAGAGAGAGGGGGAGAAAGACAGGCAGACAGAGAGAGAGAGAGGGGGAGACAGACAGCAGACAGACAGGCAGACAGAGAGGGGGGGGGGGGGGGGGGGGGGGGGTGCGAGGCGAAGTTGTCAATCACGTTCAGTAAAAGCTGCCGTGTGTGGACGGCAGCAGCAGCTCTGCTGTGTTTTCTTTCTCACCTCATCGATGACTTTTGCAAACTGCTGCAGGGTGGAGCTCATCACCTCATCGTCGCCCCCTAGAGGAAAACGCTGCAGACGACAGCAACAACACGGAGGATTGGATTAGAGAAATGTGTCGCTGCAGCAGAAAATGAGCACAGCAGAGAATCCTAAAATCCTATTACTTATAAAGTTACTTATTATATATTACTTGTCTATAAAGCACTGAATGTTCTCAGGTAAATACATCTCGGACTTGTACGTTACGAACAATCCTCAGTGTTAGTTTCCGGACTAAAAACATTAGTTTACTGCAGCTTTCCATTAAACCAGATACACAACTTAGAATCTGTAAAAATTGCGTGCTTTTTGTTTTTATTGCTTTTTCAAATGCAATTTAATTTAATTTAAATTACCACTTATGTGCTTGTTTTTGCCATTTGTTTTTTAATGTCTTTTAAATGCAATTTGAATGTTTTCTAAGGCTGATGACTAGTGTTTAAAGGTTGTGGCTAGTGTTAAAAGGCCAGAGGGTAGTATGCAAGTGTCACGTCAGGGTTAATATCTCAATACTGACACGCTCGCTGTACATTATCTCGCTTATTACACGGATACTTACCAAAGAAATCCATAATTTCACGTAAAATATTGATTTAAAAATGATTTTATTGCTTCCGCTTCAAAAGAATTGTCCGCTTGCTGCGTTCGGAGAGCAGAAGTGGGTCAACAGAAACGGTCTGTTATTCATAGCAGCACCACAACTGACCAATCAGAATAGAGTATTCAAAAAAAAGCCGGGTAATAATATAAGGCTAATATCGAGTGTTATAGGGCAGCTGGGTAGTTTCACGGGGTTGGTACCTGTTTGTCGTACTCTTTCAGCAGTCTGGAGGTCAGGTGTGTCGCAGCACTGAGATCATTCTGCAGGAGGAAACACAACAGATCAGCTGCCACTTATTAAGACTCCTGCATATTGTGTCTATACCTGCAAAGCCAGTGGCACTACACCTGTGAATCATGCAAGCATGTGTGTGTGTGTGTGTGTGTGTGTGTGTACCTGGGCGTCATAAATCCTCTGCATGGCCTTGTAGAGCTGCGCACAGTAGTTGGACATCGCAGCAGTGTCCTCCTCAAACACTCCCAGGAGAGACCGCGTCTACACCCAAAACACACAAAGTAAGATGATCAGCTGAAGTTAGTGTTAATCGTTTGATGCAGAAAACCTGAGCAGGCTACGGCCCGAAGGATCCTTTGTGTAACTGACAAACCAAACCCACACCTATCTAAGTAACTCCACACAGTAATGTCCTCAAGGTGTGTCTCAAATGCACTTTTGGCCTTTAGCTTTCCAGCAAGCTCATCTGTCATTGTGAGAGAATAAGATAAATATGATTTTTAATTTTGGTAATTTGGTCTAAACCCACCAATTTATAAAAGCAGTTGGCATTTGTAGTACTTTAAAAAAGGTGTCCAGTGGTGTCCATTTACTCACATACTGTACTTACTGTTATATGACCTCTCAAAAACAGGGTTACAAAGTGCTTCAGAAATACACAAATAATGCTAAACACTACACCACAAACCCGCATAACATGAAACACATCCTACGGATAAATCAAAGTTAATGCAAAAAAGTGAGTTTCTAAAAAGAGTTTTTAATAAATCAGTGAGGTCGCGAGACAAATTTCAACAGGAAGAATGTTCCTCGCATCAAAAGCACGATCTCCTTTAGTTTTCAGTCCAGATCGGAGGATTATTAAAAGAGTTTAGTTGCACAACGATTGTCTGCAGGTACATAGGGACATTAAAGATCACAGATGTAAGGTGGGGCTAGACCATGAAGTGCTTAAAAAATTATGAGTAAAACGTTAAAATCAAGGTAACTGGAAGCCAATGCAGGCAGGTCTGGCTGCAGCATATTGTATAACATGAATGTGTGAGCGTGTTTTATACGCAGGTAGAAAGTGAATTACAATCGTCAATTTGTGATCAAATAAACACATGAATAACTTTCTCCAAGTCAGATAATGATAGAAATGCATTATGAACATGTGAACATTAAGTATAGTCTGTCCATTAATAAATATAAATATTTACAGTCAATATGTAAATGAACATATACAAATATAGATGAATATACATTTTGTGAAATTGAGTTGAATGAATTATCAAAAGGTGACAAGATTTCTGCAGATGTTGGTGTCAGTATAATACTCCCTTACAAGTAAAAGTTCTGCATGAAACATCCTACTTCAGTAAAAGTACATAAGCATTAGCAGTTTTAAAGTTAGATTATTAATACTGATGCATCCACGTGCAAGCAGCATGTTAGTGTTTTAGCTGCTGGAGGTGGAGCATTATCGAAACCTTGATTTTTGGTGAGATATTGGACCATTTGAACATTTATTGACATGAAACCATGTAAGAAGTTGAGAGTGAAATATCTATATTTGGTGGATCTTTTAACATCTCATAGACATCTGAAATGTGACCCCGAGTCAGAACATTGTACATTTTTGTAAATGTTTACATCTTATACTGTCTCCTACTGTTTATTGCAACTGTTGCACAACAATTTCCCTCGGGATAAATAAAGCTCTATCCTATCTTAGAAGCCAAAAAAGTTTGGAAACCACTGGTTTGGTCTTTAACAATTTGTTGTATTTTAAAAGCTTGTTAAATTATCCATTGTGTAAAATCTTATCTCTATCTCATCTTATCTTCCAGGTGTCTCACACTCTGGCCACGCCCCTGTCAGTGATGTCACAGCAGGTGTTTTCCCCTGGAGGAAACAACAGCAATGACTGGAGTGTTTCAATGCATCTTGTGACCCCTTGTGACTTTAATAACATAAAGCAGCAGGACAACACTGATGTTAGTCCCAAAGATTAGCAGTTATTATCAATGGAAGCAGGGGATACAGCGAGCTAAGAGGCTAAGGAAGTAGCTTCTCTTAATCCAACGAGTAATTTCTGTGTAAAGCGACAGTGAATGTTGACATCTTGACATCTTGAAGGAACCCCCCACCAGCCGATCGATGCAGCCGAAGCTCAGCTGGCGTGTATCCGCTTGACAGCTCTAGTTAGCTGGGCCATTAGCTGTTAGCATGCTGCCTGAATTTGGCATCTCTTCGCTGGTTTTGTTGGCAAACACTGAGCCTACAAAGACAGTTAGCCTAGCCGTACAAGTGGCTAACGTTAGCATGCTAGCTAAGAAAGCCTCCAGGGAAGAGCGCCGTTACCTGCGGGCTGTCCTCCAGCGTCTCCTCTATCGGCAGCTTCTCTATCCCGGGCATGGCTGCAGCTGGCGCGGTGGTAAATCGGTGATAATCGACGGTTAAAAAAAAACCCCACAACAAATCAGTACCGACAACTCCCACTGAAGATTTCTTAGCTACACGAATTCACAACACCCCCAAACAGCTCATCCCGGTTTCTCAGGTCCCGCCCCCAGAATGGATTTTGATTGGATAGCAGAACAATTCCATGAATTTGATTGGTTTCTTGTTTAAAGGAGAAACGGCGCCATTTTGGCTCTGACCAGGATCGCCCTTTCACTATAACCCGTGTAAATCTTAGAGCCACAATGGCGGCCGGGCTGCTTCGTTTACGTGAGAAAAGCGTCATGATTTATTGATAAATTATTGATAAGTTTCTACAGTTACATAAAGCTTTTTTTTTTATCCCGTTAAAGCATTTTGTGTGGGATACGTGTCCAGTATGTTTTCAGTTTTTTTTAACTTTTTATTTATTAAATGTTTTCACATTTTGAGGATAATAAGCAAAAAAGCAAATAAAAACAAATATGAGGTGCCTTATTTAACCCTTCTATTGTGTATAGATCAAATTTGACCCATATCAAGTTAAAATATTTCATAAATATTATCCAGTTTTAAAACAGCTATAAACACAACAAAATCAATAGCTAACATTATTTGATTTTGAAGGACTCTAAAACAAATTGTTACATCTGTGGAGAATATTAAAAAGTCTGGGTGATTCTGCACTTTTACTCAATCTTGACTTAAACTCACTGCTTGCCATACTTAAAAAAAAACAAACAATGTTCTCTGTGTGTCACATTTTACTATTAATGACGATTTGGTTTGATGAGATTTTCTAAATAAGAAATGCAAATGTAGTTTTTGTGGTAAGAAATGGATGATCATTTTGTTATGAGGTAAAACACTATATTGGGGTTAAAAAATACTTTATGAGAAATAAAAAAAAGGTCAAATTTGACTTGAAAATATAAAAGATATGTGCCCTTTCCAGCACAATCCAAGGGTTAAAATAAAACATTGCGGTACATACAATAAATATGAAAGATCTGTAGAGCAGTTACCTGTTATCAGTCATACTGATGTAAAAACAAGTAGTGTATGTAATGTGCAAATACTCACATCACTTTGGCATTAATACTGTATTATACTGTATATTTCAAACAATATTCTTATGTATCTTACTTAACCTAATCGGCATTAAACAGTTTACCACAGAGCCCATTTTCAGCATTAATATTATTACTTATTGTATATATTGTAATTTACAAATCGTACATATTAATTGTTCTTATATATTCTATTATAATGTCCACATTTCTATATATTATATATATATATATTTTATTTAAATTTTTTTCTAAAATGTAGCAACTGCAACAAAACCCAATTCTCCCCGGGATTAATAAAGCTTAATTTTGCTTCTGAATCTGCTTCCAAAATATAGGCAAAAGTATGAATAATACACCTAATATATAAAAACAGCACTTTGCAATTAAAATGCAGAATATTTGTATTTATTTTTAAAATGCTACAATGGCTGCCATGTGTCTGGACTGGGCTGAGGGTCAGATGGATCCTGCTGCAGCTTCCTCTATGTTGGGGAGCGTCAGGGGACCACGGGGGAACAAGTTCTCCGCCACGCCGTAGAGTCCATGCAGCACGGAGCAGCTCAGGCCGGCGCGGGGCATCTTAATGTTAGAGACGAAGCACCACACACCAGCCTCCTCATCGTAGCGCTGCACAGCCAACGTAGTGGAGGAGCCGTCGTATCCTCCGACCACAAAGAGGACGTCGTCCACCACCTCGATGCCAAAGTAGCTCTGGGAGATGAGCATGGATGGTGTCCGGATCCAGGTGTTGGTCTGAGGGTTGTAGGCCTCGACACTGCACAGCTGGGAGTTCCCGCCATCGATGCCACCAACCTACACGAGAGGCTGACATGTGAGTGTTTCAGTAGAGTACGTTTTTACTTTCCTTCAGTTAAAGTGCTAACTCCTCACTGTGAAAGTAAAAGTCGTGCATTCAAAACCTTACGTAACGCTCCAGTTCCCACTAACATGGTGCAGCCAAACCTCTGTGTGCCTCACACTTACTGCATAGACGCGGTCTCTGTAGGCAGCGACCCCCAGGCCGCTGCGTCTGCTCCTCATGGGGGCGATATGGTTCCACTGGTTGATGTCCGCGTTGTAACATTCAGCCGTGTTGAGGGTGCAATGCCCGTTGAAACCCCCGCATATGTACACCTGCAGACAGGTTTGGGACAGTTACATTTAATATGGATTCCACTGCAGATACAGGCAAAAGAAATGCTTGGAAATGTAATGTGTAACACTCTTCAACTCTCTGCGATCGGTAAAGTGATAAAATACTTTTGTCTTTCTCCGAAATATAGAAAGTCTTCTTTATATGCTAATGACAGTGTGCTATAAAAATGACTTTTTTAAATTTTTTTAATACAGTATTTAAAGCCATTATGTGCAGAATGTTCACTTCTATTCTGATGGTAAACGTTTTGAAACATGAGTCAATGAGGAACATACATTACATCCCAATGACTAGGCAGATACACCTTATTGTTCACTTTCGTTAACATTGCGAGATCCTTGGCGGACGTCTGATCTCTCCGAGTGATTTCATTTGGTTTACTAAATCAAATCAAATGTGTTTCACCTAACTTTGTTTTCTTTTTGTTGCTTCCCTCCTGAACCAGGTTTTTAACATACCAGAAGCACGATAAAGTCAACAAACTTCATAAAGCAATGTCTCTCTGAATTTTGTTTATGTCAGACCAAGTCAGACTTTAGCGGCACAAACTCTTGAGCGTCTTGAGCTGAGCAAGCATGCGTTTTGCAACCACTACCACAATTTCCTACCTCAGTCGCTACTGAATAATTAGGGCAAAATAACACCTGACACCCCCCTCTATAGGAGGACTGGGCTAACATGCACTTGATGTCAGACTACACATTGAAGTGAAAACAACGTGGCAATTCAGTCTGATTGTCAGGATAAATTGACAACGTCTGTCGCTCACTGCTTGTTTTAGTCATCTCTGCTTCACCCACCTCGTCATTTAGAATCGTGGCTGCGGCCCCGCACCTCCTTGAATGCATGGGAGCTATCATGGTCCAGCGGTCAGTCTCAGGGTTGTAGCACTCGACACTGTTATAGTAAGCGGCTCCATTGGAGCCTCCAATGGCGTAAATGCACCCATTCTGCACAACGACGCTGACATAACAGCGGCAGTAGTTCATGGAGGCAACTTGCTGCCACGTGCAGGTGACGAGGTCAAACTTTTGCACAGTATTCAAGCAGGCTGCTTGGCTGCAGCCACCGATCAAGTACACAATGTTGTTGAGGACAGCAGCTCCGTGGTGAGCGCGACGGATCTCGCCGGCGCTCACAGTGACCCAGCGGTCAGCTCGGGCGTCGTACGCCTCGAGGTCGGTGGCAGCAACACTGCGATGTTTGCCTCCGATGACCAATAAGATGGTAGAGGGCATGCGTGGGCGGTTCAGCAGGTTACTCGTGACAGATTTTGAGGATCCATTTCTAAAATCCAGAAATGCTCTGAGCGCATCATTGATGATGGGAATACATTCGAGGCTGTCCTTCACCACATCGTTGTCCAGCACATTGTGTTGGAGGTTATTAATGTCCATCAAGCCCAGTCGCACCTGGACACAAAAGAAGACGTAGTTAGAAACAGTCTAATCAGAGGTTAAACTGATATCAATGAGCCTCATTAACCAGCTGTTTTCAGGAAGAAATGTCTTCTTAAAACCCACTTTCTTATTTGGGATTTGTTCTTAGGTAAGAACAGAAAGTATACTCGCACATTTGAGTGCTGACATCTTTGTTACAAAAATAATTGGTTATTGCTTTTTTTGTTCAATTCTACAGTTGTATCATCTGGAAATTCAATTACAATAATATTTTTTATATTTTATAATATTAATTTCATTCTTTAAATATTTTACAAAGCATTGTGGTCTTTTAAAATAAATAAACATTACAATTCGTATCGCTTATGTTAATTGGGAACCATGCCATCCAATAATTAGTGATTGATCATGCTATTTATTGACTGACGCTCGTCTCGTTTGGCGTTAACTTCCTGCAGAACTATTGAAGTTTTTTTTTTTTACTCTCTTCAGACTTTTGTTTGAGTATTCTTGACTTAATTCTTTCAACTTTGTGTTTTTGCTACTGCAGGCAGTGTTTTTTATAAGGGAAAAAAAACAAATAAAGAGAAGAATAAATAAATAATGAATGAGTGAATACATAAGTAGATTCATTAATAAATAAATAAAGAGAGGGTAGGAAAAATGTTGTTTTCCTGGCTGGGGTGGCTAATGAATTATTTTATTTTTTATTTTTTTTGCATTTTTGTTTTACCGTACTGTTCCCAAATTTAGCTTGTAACCTGACTACATCTACAGTCGACTTATTGTTTCATTACCTTGGGCAGCAGCTCAGAGATGTGACCTCGTCTTTGGTCTGGCTGGTGGTTAATCCAGCAGAGGATAGCCTCGAACACTGTGCTTTCCTGTTTCACATTGAGGTAATCGCTCTCAATGATGGCTGCCAGCTGCTGCACAGAGAGCTCCAGGAGCTCCTGGGAGAGGGAAACTATCTTCTCGAAGCTGTGCAGGATGTAGACGAAGATCTTGTTCGTTTGCACGGGCATGTTGTAGGAGCCCATCAGCCTCCAGATGCCGATGCAGTTCCTCGGGCACAGCTGGTCCTCCAGGAAGAACCAGCAGTTCTGAACAATGCCCGAGACCAAGAACTGGTCTGCAGCTGCCAAAACCTCCACCACGTTATCCTCTGTCACGGAAACAGTGTGGGTGTAGGCATACGTGAGGATGAGGTGCATCATCTCGGGCGACACCCCAGGGATCGTGTACCTCTGCTTACTTGAGGATGCCCAAGCACCGGTGAAGAGAGCGCTGTGGGATCAGGATTTAAAAGGACTTCAGGGTTTTAGAAAATCTGTTCTGCATAGATAACTGAGCTTGATTGGACTTTTGATAATTTGACACTGGATTTCTCAGTCCTTCAAAACTATCTTAAAATGTATCTGCAAAAAGTCGTTAAATCCGAACCTCAGTGCAAGCTTGTTCAAAAACCTTTTTAAGATTAACACCATAAACTAATAGCAAAATATTGATGATTAATACAATTTGACATGCTGGGATCGAATATTTTATCCATATTGAAGCTAAATCCTGATCCTTTTCTTCTGAGGACTCTATCAGGCCAAATGTTCTAGTTAAATGTGCAATAAATGTAAACATATAATGGGCAGATTATAGTGAAATTAGCTGGGACCATTCGTTTGAGTATCAGTGACCTCGTGACCTTTCCTAGCCCCCCTCTCTGGTAAGACTGAGGAAGTGTGATCAAATAAATACTTTTCTGTGGAGCATCAAGACGCTGCCAGTTTGTGTTTCCAGTAAAGTAGTAAAGTAGTGTTTCCCTGAACAGATTATCAGGATAGCAAGTTTTAATCTTTTTTCCTTTTCTTAGATTTTTCTTCTAATCTTTCCTTTTTTCTCTCTTTTGTGAATTAATAGATTTATTTACCTCCACAGGCCTCTAAATATTCTTCAAATAAAACCTTTTGGAAACCTTTTTCACTTTAAAATATGATTAAACTTTATTGTCTTTGCACAGAGTACAAGCGCTGAGACGAAGAAATGCGGTTTAGCATCTTGGTGCAAAAAGCAGTTAAAGTACAGAGTAATGTATTTTATTTAAATGTTTATTTGTATATGGACAGCGATGCAGCATAAACCAATGCCACACACAACAGCAATTATAGCTCAAGCTAATTTGCAAAGGCCGTCCCTGTGGGCCTTTAAAATACATAAAACTCAACAAAAAATACACAGGAGACTATACAAAACGCAAACTCAGCAATAGGTACGTATATTATATTATAGGTACGTCCTATATAATAACCTACTCACCGAAAGTACGAGCTGCAGCTGCAGAGGATGATCCTGTGGGCGTTGAACTCCGCGTCGCCCACCATGATCACCACGTCACACAGTTTCCCCTCCGCGCGCAGCTCCGTGAGGACTCGCATCCTTCTCTCCAATTCACTTCTGTCAACTTCTCCTTGCTCACTCATTTTCTTTTTGACAGGTCAGTCAATACGTTTTCTCTCTGCTCTACTCTGGAGGTCGCGAGAAAGTCTGTGCAGATATTTGCGTTCCCTCAGAGCCATAGAGTCTCAGAATCCCACATTCTAGAACGTGTCATTATAACATCACAGGTTCTGGTACTGATGGAACCGTCACACAAGAACAGCTCATTAGCATAATGAGCGACACAAACCACAGGAGATAAATACAGTTGGAGGTAAGATAAGTCCTTTATTAGTGGCACAACGGGGAAATGTGCAGAGTTACAGCAACAAGAGGGACAGCGCAACAACAAGAGGAAGCACAAAAAAACATATGCATATATGTAAATGTTTAAAAACAAAAATTGTTGCACATATGATATAAAATATATTGCACATGAATGAATGAATTGTGAGTCGACTCATCACTGTGAACTATATGGAAAAGTAGACAGAAACGGAAATAAACTACACATATATATATATATTTGCAATATCATTACCATTTAAAGATGGCCGACGTCCGAGCAAGGGGAATAGGAAGTGGGGAAGGAGCCATTACCCCCCCCCCCACACACACACACAGTCACACACACACTTTACGCAACTGGCCTGATTTAGCGTCGC
Source organism: Bovichtus diacanthus (assembly GCA_943590825.1). Lineage (NCBI taxonomy): Eukaryota > Metazoa > Chordata > Actinopteri > Perciformes > Bovichtidae > Bovichtus > Bovichtus diacanthus. Next base: position 11,934 of record CALSBV010010288.1, read on the forward strand.
GACTGGTGGGATCCTATTACAAGATAGTCTCTACTATTTATAGCTGTATTTTTTTTTTGTGTAAGAACAATAACAGCAACACAACAGTCGTGTGGACTCATACATGTAAAGTCGATTCTGATTAATGCGTTCATCACTTTAATGTTGGTAAAGGTGGAGAAGAGCTACATTTAATTCCTTTATATACTGCTGGATAACTTGTGAATAACTGTGGTGTGTGTGTGTGTGTGTGTGTGTGTGTATGTGGGGGTCAATAATCTTCAGCATTTTTTAAATATTTGTTTTATTTTGTGTTAGTAATCTAAATCTGCAAAGTCTGAATTTATCTTCTGAATTATAGGGAAGTTTAAAGTAGCAGCAGTGGTGGAAAGTTACTAAGTACATTTACTCGAGTACTGCACTTAAGTACAATTGTGAGGTACTTGTACTTTACTTGAGTATTTCCATTTTATACAACTTTATACTTCTGCTGCTCGACATCTCAGAGGGAAATATTACACGTTTTACTACATTTATGTGACAGCTTCAGTTACTTCGCAGATTCAGATTAGTAATACACGATATATATACATTATTATGATATACTATATCATTAAGACTCTTGTTCCCAGAGGCAAAGCCACTATACAGTATATAGTAAAGTATAAGTACATTTAAATTAGCTCCACATTTACCAGCTGCAACATTAAAGTGCATTAATGCTTCAATAATTATAATCCATTAATGTAACATATTCTGAAATGGGCCTTTGTGCATTTAATTTTCTTACTTTAAGTATATTTTGATGCCAATACTTTTGTACTTTTACTCAAGTAACACTTTGAATGCAGTACTTTTACTTTTAACAGAGTATTTATACTTAAGTACAATATCTGAGTACTTCTAGTAGCAGAAAATGGAAATACTTAAGTAAAGTAGGTTTAAAAGTAACTTAAAATATAAAAACAGTAAATGTACTCAGCTACTTTCCACTGCAGGTCAAAAAGCTGGTCCTCACAGAAATACCGAATACACACACGCGCATGCGCACATGCACGCACACACACACGCACACACACACCTCCTTCTCTCCTCTCTCCCTCTCAGAGTTGTTCAGACTTGAGGGAGGAATGGCGGCCCCTCGGAGTTTCTTCATCACTCTCTCGGGTTTATTTTTGGTTTTAAATTTCTCTTGTGGATCTACGACCTCCGGGAGCAAAAGAGCAAACCAGGAGCGATGCAGTTACAAGGTAAGAAAGGCACAAAATTCTACTTTTAATGTTGTTTTAACGACATTTAAGCGAGTTAAAGCTGCTGCTGCGTCGTCTCAAGTGTCCACAAAAAGTTCAGTTTTTGGTGATGTTTCCGTCAGTTTTTCATCCCAGTTTTCTGTAAATATAAACAGTTTGTGCATCTAAAGTAACATATTAAATTAACTGAAGTTTGACGATACAATTTGGTTCAAACGGTCTTTGATCTGCAGTGTTTTTGAAGTCAGGTTGCGTCAGTCACGCTACCTTTACCTGTCGGAGCTCCGGCACGACCCATGTTTTTACGTAACGTCACCAAACTCCAATTTAAAAAGTGGTAATTTAAAGATCACTGCTCTACTGTAAATCTGCAGACACAAGAACACACACTTTGAACTTTTGCTGAATGAGTTTGGTGTCCTGCTGAATTCGGCGTACATGTTATCTACCATAGATGTCTTTTATCTCATTTTATAACTGGTTTACACTATTCTCTGTCTCCCAAAAAGACAGCATGTGACTATGGTAAACTTTACGAAAAACACATTGGATGTTGAGTACTGGATCAATGCTCAATGAGTTGAAAAGTGACTCAGGTTTATGTGTTTTATTGATTTTGGAAACAGACATTTGGAGATATCAACTTGATAGATGTATTTATCCCATGCAGAGAAATTAAAGTTGTTACCAATGTCTCCGACCAAACTCCTTTAAAGAAAGTGGTAATTGGACGCTTCCTCCCTTTTTGAAACGTATATTTTAAATAAATGATCTGTATGTGGTTTATTTTTGGTGACATTCTGCATATATAATTACAACCCTAACTCCAAGAGCCAAGGTGGAGGATAATTTGTTGCAGGCTAAACAAAACCAGAAATGACAGTAAAATAGCTTCTGCTTGGTGCTGAATTACACATATTTCCAAAGGATAAAACACAGCTTCCACTTCTTTCCATTTGAGTTTTGTGGTTTAGGGGAATGCCAGGTAGTAAAAGCTGATTTCCTGCCTTTTGTGTTTTCTGTTAAAAGCATTTGATGTGGAAAACAGGAATATGTAAACGGATGCACCGCCTCCACACTGCTGCTCTGCTCCTGCAGCTTTGTTTCTGCCCATTATAATGAACCACTATTGAGCCTGCTCCATCATTACTCAGGTCGAATGCGTGCAAACTTTTTTAGCCTGAAAAAAAAAAGTGAGTTATGTTTTAAATAGATTTTAGCTTTAAAAGAAATAAAAAGTTTCTGTTGACAAAAGGTATTCAGATCAAAACTTTAACATGATAACATTCTTTACTTTGAAGACCATCATTTTTTAAAACATTTTTCATAGATTTATTCTGAATTATAAGGAACAGTTATTAATTGTTTCCGGAAGTTTTTGTCTCGATTGTTGGGTGAAAATCTTGAATCTCTAAAATCTCAACTTTTCTGTTCCCAGACTTTGTTATTAATCAAGATGATAGATTTTATCCCAAAGCTGAGCAAAGTGGTGTCGAGCTCAGACGAGGTCACACAGTCAAGTGTTATTTTCATTTATCGATTCATCTGTAAATTACTTTCTAGCTTAATTGATTATACAATTATGTATTTTTAAAACTTTTTTAAATGTGTAAAAATCCCGAGATGTGCAGTTTACTTTCATATACGACAAAGAAAATGAGAGAAATCTTCAAAGTTGATGATTTTGTGGATTTCTGTTGTATAATCGGAATAGTTGTCAATTTTGGATCAATTATTTGATAAATCGACTTTTCAGGTCTACAATAAAACATTGTAAAAAAAAAAAGGAAAACTTTTATGAAAAGTATTTTAAGATTTTAATTTTTTGTGTGTGTGTGTGTGTGCGCGCGCGCGCGTGTGTGTGTGTGCGCGCGTGTGCGTGCTCGTGCTCTACAGGTTTTTAATTTTCCTGTGTTGAAAGATGACTCCTACCTGTCTTTGATGCTGCGTGTGTGTGTGAGTGTGTGTGTGTGTGTGTGTGTGTGTGAAAGAGAGAGAGAGAGATCCTGGTTTCCTCTCTCTGGCTTTGAAGTGTTTTCTACAGGAAGCTTCACACTGTTTACTCTGCTGAAACATTCCTTCCTGCAACCCCCAAACACACACACACACACACACACACACACCTCCCCCCCTCTCGCTCCAGCTTCCCCTCTCTTTTCAGAAACACACACACACATCAAAGGCTGCAGGATGGGGGTGTGAGGACCTGCTATTCTACAGGTGTGAGGTTATTAGAGCTGTGTGTGTGTGTGTGTGTGTGACCCATAAATGCTCTGCTAGTTTTACACGTCAGCTTCCTTTTGAAAATGGCCCTGAGCAGATTACTTCATCTATAATCGATTCATCTTTTTTTTAAAGCACAAATGCCAAACATTCCCTGCTTCTAGTTTGTCTGTCGTGATGTTTTGGTGCTTTTCTTCCTCCTGTGTGAGAGTAAACTGTATGTCTTTAGGTTTCAGACTCTCAGGACTGAATACGTTATTCGATCTTTGTGATGTAAATTTTTCACTCTTTTCTGACTTTTTAAAATAAATTTATAGATCATGTGATAAATGGATTTACTTGCAGTCTTAATTTAGAGTTTGATAAAGTGTCTGTATGATACCACAAAGTTTTTCTACGAAGGTTTTTGTTTAATTCTACGTTTTTCGTTTGTCTGCTTGTGAGAAAACTAGAGCAACGCTTCAATTTCGCAACTTTTTCAGTCATTATTTCAGACTCCTGCCTCCTCGTTCATTTCAATGAGACTCCTGCGTTGTAACAGCGGGGGTGCCGTGTCATTAATATGCAGGGCTCTCTGCCACAGAGCTGAACCTGGCTCAACTTTTACCTCAGTGCAAAGCGACATCATCCGGCTGCATTTCTGGTAAAATTACTTCGTGACGTGCACACTGTAGTTTTAGATAGATAGATCGATGGATGTACTTTAATGATCCCAAATTGTGTTAAAGCAGCAGCAGGTTATCAAGGAATTGCACGGGAGGAAAAAAAATTAATAAAATATATACATATCAACACTATAAATATATATATTTATAGAGTATCTATAGAATACACTACCACTTAAATTTAAACGTAGGATAAACAGACTACATGAGACAAGTGTGCAGTAATGAATGCAGTATAACGATGTGCAGGGTTATAGAGTCTGGTGTTTGCTGATTGTCCTCTACAGAGTTGTTGAATCCTTCCTCATAATATTATAAACCGCTGTGTATTGTGTTGCAGTCTGATAAACCTTTTTATATTCCTGGATTGAGTTTCACATGTGTAGCACTTTGTTGTTTCCTCATGCAGGCTGGAGTGATCTTCCCACAGTTGATGCCTTCACTGTCACTGCTCTTCCTCCCCCACGTGTTCATTTTCGTGCGGTTTTCGGCTGTGTTGAAACCAGAATTCACTTAATCCCTGAAGCTGATGAAAGAAACAGTCCCTGGATGTTTCATAAATCAGGTTTTCTGCAGGAGGCAGGAACGAGAGATGATTTAGGTTTTAACTCTCTGGTGAAACATCTGCTGAAGCCATCACATCTGTCTCACCGGAGGAAGACTCTTTCTCTGGATTCTTCATCTCCTTCTTTTCAAAGCCGTTACCGTGTCACGTATCCCATCATCCTCCTGGGCTTCGGTGTGTTTTTGGCATCAGAGAGCATTACAAAGCGTCACGGCTGGGTGGGCGTCCGATATGAAACATGTGTGCCTTTTTCGGGTTTTCTTTGCGACTAAATTAGGCAGAAGGTGAAGAATCGATGCTGGAACTTCCCTGCTTACATAAAACATCCCAGAGGAAATATTTCTTCATTGATAAACAATACCATACATCTGGTTTTAGGCTCAAAAAGTGTCTTTAAACTCTGTTTTCTGCTGCCTTTGCCTACAAAAATAAGGAAAAAGATTTCTGGTCCCTTCTGTACGACGGATGTTTTATTATATAGTGTTGGAAGACGAGCAGAGGAAACCTCGTGGAGTCTTTTTCTGCATGTTTTTGCACACGTGTTGATTTCTGGTATTGTTAAGTACTTCAGAGGCGGCTGTGGCTCAGGAGGTGCAGCGGTCATCCACCGGTCAGAGGGTCGGCGGTTCAATCCCCAGCCTCTGCGCTCAGTGTGTGTGTGTGTATGGTTACCACTGATGAGCATGTGGCACCTTGTACAGTCGCCTCTGGCTTTCAAAGTACTGCAAGACGCCATCAATCCCCTGGTGAAATTCATAGTCTTGTTTTCTTATTGTTCGATCAGATGGTTCCTAATTTAAGTCAGAAGTTTGCCTAATCTTGACTGTATTTTATTTAGACAAAGTTCTTGTCAAGCTGCTTGAGTTCAGCAGTAACATTTATACATTTTGGCTTCTTTTGTTTTTATTTTATTATATTGCGGTTGTTTTTCTAAAAGTAAGGTATTGAGACCGACTCAAAACATTTCAAACAATACCTGCAGTTAATCTACGTTTCTATTTTTAGTTAATGTATCTCTTATTACTTATTTCTGTTATTTTCTATACTTATCTGTATTTATTTCTGTCCTTGTGCTGCAACAACCACATTTCCCAGCTGAGGATCAATAAAGGATTATCTTATTTCATCCACTCTTTTCCCCCATTTTTAAAAAATGTATGTTATGTGACTATTCGCAGCTAATATACCCAGATGCACCACAGGAAGTCCTTTCTCCCTGTGGCTATAAGACGACGCATCCACCTCACAGACACAGTGACCTGAGCTCACTCTTTCTCCCCTCTTCATCATCATCTTCATTCTTTATATTTAGGTTCATATGTAGCTTACTCCTCTCTTCATACTCAGTTCGGTTTGGTAATTATTTTTAAAAAAAATTTTATTTTGCCAAATACTGCACCTTACCTCATCTTGTTGAATATTGCACCTTACACCAGCTCATGCTATTTAAACATTTTCTATATATATATATATATATATATATATATATATATATATATTGCACTATCTTATCTTAATTGCAGACCTCACTTTCGGCGTATATCTTGAGAACAGAGTTGCACGTTAGCGGCGGTCACACAGTAACTGAAGGTCACATGACGCGTTTCACGCTGCTGCTGGTGACCTGGTTTGTGTACTTTGAAAGAAAGTCGAGGTTTTATCCCGTCCCGTCCCTATAACAAGAGTTTTTAAAAGACAAACTAACACAGCAGGACAGGAGCAGCTCCTCCTGGGCGAGGAGGAGGAGTTGTGATGAAGAAGAGGTGGGGGTGGGAGGGGGGGGTCATTGAGGAGCAGTCATGCAGGAGGAGGAAGCTGCAGGTTTTGTTCCTGTGGTGGGAAATCTCTGGTTGGCTGCCCCCGAACACACACACACACACACACACACACACACACACACACACACACACAGGTTTTTTTTCTCAGTGTTTGCATTGTTGCACCTCACTTTTGTGTCCAGCTTTTTCCTCCTGGACGTGTTCCTGAGATCAGATGTGAGTTTTATGTTTTCGGTGTCCGTGCGTCTCATGAACTCAACATCTCGGAGGGAATTTTTTCTTCAAATTTGGCACAAACATCCACTTTGACTCGAGGGCGAACTGATCAGATTTTGGTGGTCAAAGGTCACTGTGACCTCATAAAATATGTTTTTAGCCATAACTCATGAAATCATACGCTAATTATGACAATTTCCCACAAATGTACAATAGCAAAAAAAAGAGGAAGTGATGCATGGACAGACATGAACGGAAAATGCAACTTTTTTTTTTTTTTGTTTGGCAGCAGATCTCTCTACGGTGAAATATAAAACACATTGTGATCACCTGAGACACAAACAGGGCAGGAAAAAACAACATGGACACAGGTGCTAGATATTATATATATTATATTATATTTGTTTTACTTTCGGTGATCTATTATATGAATTCAAATGAAAGTATGTTTTAATAGAATAGCAACGTGTTTTTCTGTGTTGGGGGGAGAAAAAGGTTCTTACTGGATGTTTTTATCGAGCTCCTGCATGTTAACACTCATGCGGTGATATATAACATTTTGACAGGACTAAAGTTGATCTAATACAGTTTGGTTGTAAGTCATTTCCAGAGTTATGAGTTAGATGGAAGATATTCAGAAATTCACACTCACATAGTTGGTCGGGACCAAGTGGCCTCTGGAGCTGTGTCATGAAGCCCGTGTTGAAGTGCCAAAATGTGCATTGAATGGCCACTTGAGGTTCCAACGTGAGCAAAGTCCAACTTTACTTTACAGACGAAATAAACATGTCTACATCCTGGTGGAAAAAAAAAAACGTTTTTCGTCTTTTATAGCTAATTTCCCTATTCATGATAACTTGATGAATCTTTATATAACTCACCCGTTTAAATTATATTAAGGCTTAAAGTTACACATTATTAGGGCGTGGCCGCTTTGAGTGACAGGTGGGTGCCCATTTCAGGATTAGCCGGGAGTGAGACGGCTCTTTATCAACCCTCGAGTGACGTCACGGACACTTAGTTTATATTTTGTACAGTCTGTGGTATTGACGCATCGTCTGTTGGGTTGATGTGTTTTCAGGCTGAACAGCTCTTCACTGTGTCGGCACGCCACTTAGCGGGATCTGGCTTTTCCATCAGCGTGCATCTCGGATGATTTACTGCTTGACACACGAGGACGAAGCCAACGTCGTTCTTTACAAATGATCTGTCAACACCGACGACTCTACAATAACAACAAAAAAAATAAAAAAGTGGTGCAAATCGGCAGGTAGCGGTAAAGAGACTCGTGTGCATCGATGATGATGATGATGATGATGATGATGCACCACATGATCAGAGCTGATAAAGAGTCCGTTTAAAGCCACGTGTTTGACATTGTGATATTGATACTTAGGGCTGCAACTAAGAATTATTTTAATTTTCCATTAATCTGCCGATTTTATTTTCTAGATTAATTGTTTTCTTTATAAAAGAAAAACATAGTGAAATCCCAGTTTCTCAAAGTCCGCCGGGATGTTGTTAAATGTCTTGTTTTGTCAGTTCAAACTTCACTGGTATTGATATCGACCACCACACTGGTGTCGTGACGTCCCGAGGACCGATTAAACATACCAAACTTAAAGCGAACAAAGTCATGAATCTTTTGTCAGATACTGTTTCAGTCTTTACCAGAACAGTAACAAAACCGCAGAACCGTTGTAGCTGTTTGTACCTCGCTCTCATGAGCAGCATGTTGATTAAAGGTCAGCATGTTCTCCGTCACACATCTGGAACTGGTCAGGTCGCCCCAAACAAAACGAGGGAGAGGGAGACGTCTGCGACGTGAACCCTGAAAGCTGTAATTGAAGGAGTTCCTGTTTAATCAGATCCCTCCATCTCTTCTTCCTTACTTCCTTCCTTCTCTGCAGGGTTGGTGATTACTTCTCCCATCATCCTTCACTCCCCCCTTCTGAATCCTCCTTTTTCTGTATGCTCCCTTGAATCCTTTCCTGCCTCCCTTTTTCCTAACCTCCAGCAATGGGATCAATTGCTCTTGATGTTCAGATAGCTGAGCCTGCAATTAGCTGTCTGATTACCACAGGAAGTGTGTGTGTGTGTGTGTGTGTGTGTGTGTGTGTGTGTGTGTGTGTGTGTGTGTTGGGGGGGGGTT
>CALSBV010010288.1:33030-43105 GCA_943590825.1 Bovichtus diacanthus
ATGGCAGATCCTCGGTTGTAGTGTGTAGAGAAGTGTCCGCTGTCCACTTCCGCATCTGTCCCAGAGTATGATCAAGACTTCTGGCTAAACAAATCCTGGACTTCTCCGAACTGGACACAAAGAGATGAAACTGACAACCACCTGGGGAAAACTGACAGAAAGTATTACTCAAACTGTCAAGACTGTTCCTTCAAAGTTGTGACGATGAGGCTGCACGATGAGAACAAAAAGCAAACAGCTGTCTAACCATTTCTGTATGTGTGTGTGTGTGTGTGTTCATTTCACAGCGTGTGAAGTCCTCTTGGGATCAGACAACCTGGTTTGCAAACCATGTAAGTTCCTCAGTGTCGTCGTCATAACTAGAGCCACATGTAGACGGAGGTAGTGCAGCGCTTTTCTTGTTCTTAAGAGTAGATACACGAGTATTACATTTCCACAAACTCATTTAATAAAATGTCCATCCCAGTTTCTCAAAGTCCAAGGTGATGTCTTTAAATGTCTTGCTCTGTCAGTCCAAAACCCAAAGTTATTCAGTGTATTATGCTATAAAGCAGAGGAAAAAAACAGGAAATCTCCATATTTGTGGCTAAAAACAGCATTTTCTGCCATCTTTGCATGAAAAATGACGTTAACGATGAATCGATTTAAAAATAGTTGCCGATTATATAGTTTTGTTTCCGTCTGTGCAGTCTGGAAGCCAAAGACCCTGAACGTGTCTCAGCAGGGGGCGAACCTCCACGTGGTGTTCGACCAGGCGCCAAACTCCTTCGGTTTCCACTTCTACTACCTTTACTACAAACTGCGGCAGGACGGACCCTTCAGACAGCGGCGCTGCAAACCAGTAAGTATTCCAAACTTTCTAAATATAGCGGACACATAACCTGATATTGTTTAGTTTTTTTACTGTCTGTTAGGGTTGAGGTTCAGCTTTTTGTGTACAAGTTCATTCAAAGGAAGATGGACTTCATTCCAGCTCTGAAAAGAACATTTTGTATGCTGGTTGCTCTCATTTCACAGCGCTTGTGATTTGTAAATTGTGGGGATTCATTTCTTACAGATGATAAGACTGTGATGCCATCTGCAGGCGTGGCTGAGTTTTTTTGATTTATTTTTGTCTCCTTTTCTTTAGGACGTGAACCAGTACAGAACTACATGCATCCTCCAGGACGTCACTCCAGGGACCTACACTATAGAGGTACATGAACGCAGCACCGGGCTGAGCTTCATTTACACAAAACACCAGAAAATTTCACCAGATCGTCGGCTTTGTGTTCTGCTCAAACTGGATTCTCCTCTTCACCTTTACATGTGGATTGAAAAGCAGAACACTTAAAGGATTTAAAGAAAAAAAAAAAGAATCTAAATTTTAAAATTCATCAATCTGTTCGTACATTGAATTTAAGTATTTTCTCTTTCCTGTTTCCTCCCTCTCTTTCACTACTTTTAATTTTTTCTGTGTCAGCTGAGAGACGACAGTAATGCAACCAGGAGGCAGACTCAGTACCACGTCAGCCAGGGTGAGACACACACACACACACACACACACACACACACACACACACGCACACACACACACACACACATTCTTTCACGGTCAAATCGAGGTATTGTAGTACGAGATGTGATCCTCTCTCTTATTCTCCGGGCCTGTTCAAAGGAACACAAACACACACTCTTTCTCCACACACACACACACACACACACACACACACACACTCTCTCTCTCCAACACACACACACACACACACACACACACATATTGTGTATATATAACGACATATATGCCACTTCTCACACATATCTGTCGTCCCCACTGTTAATCTGTTATACTTTTGACATTGTGTACATTTGGTTTTTGCACCTAATTGATAATCTTTATCGTATATATTTAGTTTTATTTGCGTTCTATGTATTTGCACTACTTTCTACTTTGTACCGCAACTGCTTTACGTTTCCCTCTGGATAAATAAAGTTTTATCTTATGACATATTATGCTAATTTTTGCTTTTTGTCTTTTGTCTCGCGCTGGGTGCGTTTGTTTTTCGTCTCCAGTCCACTCCCCCTGGGCGGGGCCTATCCGTGCCATGGCCATCACGGTGCCTCTGGTCATCATGTCCGCCTTCGCCACTCTCTTCACCGTCATGTGTCGCAAGAAACAGCAAGGTGAGAGCTCTAATTACTGCAACATTAATATCTTTAAATCTCCTCTTGTTTCATTTACAGCCTGTTTTCGTCTTAGTAACACTCAGCGAGGTTCAAGGAAACAAGAAGAAGTACATTCACTTTTACTTTACTTGAGTATTTCCCTTTTATACTACTTTATACTTCTACTCCTCTACATCTCAGAGACAAATGTTGTACTTTTTACTCCACTGACGGTTTTAGTTACTTTCAGATTACAGTTTTTTAGCCCTCCTGTCCAGTAAAAACCATGTATCTCCAAATACATGTGATATTTTCTTTTTTATGTTCTGATAGTCTGAAGGATAAAGTGTTTCCTTTATGTGTTGAGAAGATTCTCCTCCTTCTTAAACTGAATAAAGTCTTTTAAAAGCCTCTTGGATCAGCTGGAAAATGCATCGTCACAAAGCTGAAAACAGGCTGTTTTTCTGATGATCTTATAGAATATGATACATTGCTGCAGATTAAACTACCCAACAGGATATAAAGGAGGTAAAATTAGCACAACCTTAAACATCTACGGCAGTAAAAAGCAACATTAATGCAGCAGGAATATTAATCCAGAAACATCATATTTAATAGTAAAACTCTGACACACGCACACTGCATACTTTTACTCTTCAAACGTCCTTGCATACATTTCCCTAAGTAAGGTTTTAAATGCAGGAAGTTGTACTTGTATTGGAGTATTTTCACAGTACTATTAGTACTTGTACTTAAAGTAAGAAAGTGGTGCATTCAAGGATGCTTCGTTATTTGAGGGTGGACAGATGTGACGTTATTCTCGTCCATTCGTCTCCTCTCCTCTCAGAGAACATCTACAGCCAGCTGGACGAGGAGAGCAGTGAGTCGTCCAATCACAGTGCAGCATTGAACACGGAGCGGCCGTGGCCCCGCCCCAAAGTCTTCATCTGCTACTCCAACAGAGACTGCCCCAAACACATCAGCGTCATCCAGAGCTTCGCCTACTTCCTGCAGGACTTCTGCAGCTGTGAGGTGAGACAGTGACACACCAGATCGTGGAGGGAAACTTTTATTATAGTAAGAAATGTAAATGAATTTAAAACCTCTGATTCTGAATTACGTTTGCTTGCAGACGTATAAAACTAGGAAAAATCATCTTATAAAGGCTAGAAAATGTAAAGTTAAATGTACGAGCTTTAGTGTGGTTTGCGAAGGTGCAACATTTATGGAATGAGATTGATAATAAAACTATAAACATTTCTTTCTCTGTTTTTAAAAAGAGCTAAAGGGAGCAGTTGCTACTAAACTGTGGTTCAAATAATAAAAAAATATGTTAAAACCCAAATCGGCTGGGGATTTCTAAATGAGTTAAACTCTACTCTGAAATCCATTTTCAAATTGCAGTTATTTACAACATACGTCTCTATTTATTTATGTTTTATAAATGTTTTCGGACCATTTATTAGTTACAGTTTTTAGGGTCTTTGGTTAATCCTTGGTGTTGTGTAGGTTGTAAATATTAATATGCTCTTTTTCAAATCAAGACTATGTTGTTACTAAACACATATTTTTAAATATCATCTGCTTTGTTGTAAAAACCACACAAAAAACGACAATGGGAATAATTACAGAACACAAAGACAGATGATTCCTCTCAAGCTTCAGAGCTGTCCCATTCCACATATCTGCATTATTACTTGTGTTGGAACTCTTTGTGAATGAACGGAAACAACATTAAGTTGTGAAATGTTTGTTCCCTCGTGCTCAGGTCGTGTTGGACCTGTGGGAACATCTGGAGATGTGCAGAGAGGGTCAGATGTCGTGGCTCAGCAGACAGCTGGACGAAGCCAACTTCGTCATCACCGTCTGTTCAAAAGGCCTCCGGTGCTTTTTCTCTTTTTTTATTTTATTTGTGTTTCTGTCAAAACTACTGGGGAGGTTTTTAATAAGTGCAGTTCAGATGCAGTTCCTCCAGCGGCCACTAGATGCTGCTGAAACACTTTAAGATTGAGATAAAGCTTTATTGACAGAAATAAATATAGATAAAAAATAAATATTAATAGATAATAGGAGGTGCATATCCTCAAATTTGAGGAATTGGTGCTTTTCTTTGTGATACATGATAGTGAGCTGAATATATTTGGGTTTAAGGATGATATTTGAATAATTAATATGACAATTTTTATCACCAATTAATTGCTAAAGTAATTTTTCATGCAAAAATGGCAGAAAATGCTGCTTCAGCGTCTCAAATATGGAGAATTCCTGCTTACGTCATATTAAACATGTATCTTTGGGTCTTGGACTGAAAAAACATGACATTTAAAGACATCACCTTCTACTTTAAGAGACTGAGATGGACGTTTTTCACCATTTTAGAGACAAAGCGATAAAACGATGAATCTAAAAAATTACTCTGCAGATTAATCGATAATGAAAATAATCGTTAATTTCTCTTCTAACCGGCTCAGTTCTCTTCCTGCAGCTACTACGTGGAGAAGAAGAGCCGCAGAGGGAAGACGCCAGTCAGTCGCCGTAGTAACAGCAGCAGCAGCTCTCCGATTGGTGGATCCGGCGGGGACTTGTTCATTGTGGGCGTGGCCATGATCGCTGAGAAGCTGCGGCTGGCGAAGCAGAGCGAGGGGGGCGGAGCTCCGGAGCTGAACCGCTTCATGACTGTTTACTTTGACTACTCCACAGAAAACGACATCCCCACCATGTTGAGTCTGGCGCCCAGGTAAAACCACAACAACAGCGTCACGTGACCTTTTCTGACAGCGGTCAATTTATCTGGAAAATAGTAATTGGAAGATGAATTGATAATGAAAATAATAATTGTTAGTTGCAGCCGTAGAGTAAACACATTTTTAATAAAGTTAAATTGGAAAATTACAGTAAAAATATACAGATATTTTGCATTCACTAAAGATGGACGAAAATATGCAGAAGTTGCATCTTTATCTGGAGATTTAATAGGATTGTGCTTTGAGGCTGCTTCCATTTTTGTTCCAATTCCAAAATGTCAAAAGTGTGTTTACATTACAAAAGACAACACATTCAAACTAAGCTTTTCAGTTTTAGTTATTTATGCATTCAGTCACTCAGAAACGTTAAAAGCTAAACCCTAAAATAGATTTGAAAGGCATGGAATTCATGAACCGAGCCCGAGTGGTACATCTGAACCTTCATTTGCTGTGTTCAGGTTTAAGTTGATGGACCAGCTGCCTCAGCTCTTCAGCCGGCTCCACTCCAGTCAGTCCGGTTTGGCTGATCGCGAGTCGCAGCCCCTGAACGTCTCCAGGAGGAACTACTTCAGAAGTCGGTCCGGACGCTCGCTCTACGTGTCCATCTGCAACATGCACCAGCACCAGAGCCAGAACCCCGACTGGTTTGAGAAGCAGCTGGCTCCTTCAGGAGGTTCCTCATCCTCCACCTCCAAACATCCTCCCGTCCCCGCTATCCCGGCTCCGAGCCCTTCCCCTCCGCCTCCCTGCGCCTCCGCCTCCGCTCACCCCGAGCAGAGGTGTGACTCCGGCTTGGTGCTGAATGAGGTGGTGGTGAATTCGTCGTCCCTGGAGGGCGGGGAGGGAGCGCCGCGGAGGAACATGCTCCTGCTGGCCCCTGGCTCCAGTCCCAGCCTTAACCTCGGCCCCAGCCCGAGTCCCAGTCCTGGGCTCTGTCCCAGTCCAGGCCTGCCGCACTGCTCTCTGTCCATGCTGGGATCCACTTCAAGGTAAAGCCACATGTAATACCACGGTAGTTTTTCATTGTTTTCCTGATGGCAATAAAGCTACATTTCATTGTTCACACTCCTTAAAGGATGGCTTCAGATCAGGGTCTGAAATTAACTTTTGTCTGAAGTGATAACATTTATGTCATTCAATGTTCGACATATTTACAAAAAAAACAAACATCACATGCATGGTGAATTCCACTGCTTGAATTATAGTGAAAATAGTTTGGCCTCCGCAGCAGATAATATGACTGACCGCAGCTGCTTTTCTGCTCCTTCAGGTCCACTTCTGGAATGTCTGGACTGTTACCTGAAGAATCTTCCTCCTCAGCCTCCGCTCCCTCCATCCTCCAGGACGTGGGGTTCCCCGTCCACACCCAGGCAGAAGAAGGACGTCATTCCCCTCCAGAGGTCCCGCCCCCTCGAGATTCGGGCATCTATGATTCGTCCGTCCCTTCCTCAGAGCTCTCAATTCCCCTAATGGAGGGACTGTCACATGACCAAGCTGACTCCTCCTCCTTGGCAGACAGCGAATCATCTTCTTCGGGGCTGGGTAAGGCTGGCTCTTTTTTACAAAATGTTATCATAATTTAATTCACTTACATGTCACGTGACAAATTTATAATAAATGACATCGCTCCCACCCGGCCGTGTGTCTTTCAGGTGACGAGGAGCCGCCTGCTGTGACGTCGCTCCGCTGCAGCGCCGCCACGGTGTGTAAAGCTGAGCTGCACCACCATCACCACCTGGAGCACAGTGACGGACTCGCACCTGTGGCGTCATTGTAGAGGACCAACCCAGTGATGTCATCGCAGGGCCCAAAACTCATTGGTCTCGGACCTGAAACCTTTCTCAAAAGTGCTGCCATCCCATCGTCATGGAAATGAAACTGGAATTAATTAAAAGGCACTGTAGTGGTTTACCTATGGATACTACTGGACTGTAGTAACTATGGTAACCACTGCATTCAGAACACCAGTTACTGGTAACTATTGCATTCTAGAACTCTTGGCCTTGGTAACTATGGTAACCGCTGCATTCGAGGACATCGATAGCTACGATAACTACGCCAACCACTGAGTTGTACGACACTTCTCCCTGGAAACTATGGTAACCACTTTGGAACTTTGTAACTATTGCTGCGTTTCCACTGCATCATACGGCCCCTCGACTCACCTCGACTCACCTCGACTCGCTCTTTTTTGGTTTTCCATTAGCAAAAGTTGTCGAAAGTATCTGGTCATCTTTTTTTTTTTTTGGTATGACCTCGGTCGAGGTTCTAAGCAAGCTGAGCAAATCCTAGAAGGTGGAGTTAAAACACTGCAGACCGCTGATTGGTCAGAGACGATCGTCAAAGGGGACAAACCCGCGATTTACGTCGATAGCAACCGCAATGTTTGTGTTCACTCGACCCAAAAACATTTTTTTTTTTTAGAATAGCGTGGCCGTATAATTGACGAAGTGCAAACAATGAAAGGATGCAGCGAATGTCGCGTTGAAGATGATGTCACAGCAGTTTCACACAGCGTCGCTCTGGCAACCAGCTGAGAAATCCTGCTATCCGCAGTAGAAAATGACAGATAGATAAAAGGACCTGGTACCAAAAAGTGAGTAGAGTGGAGTCGAACCATGCAGTGGAAATGAGGCATATGGCAACCACTGAGTTCTAGAACACTGGTCCCCGTAACTATGGTAACTATGGTAGAACCATAGTGTAGAACAACACTTCCTGGTAACTATGGGAGCCACTGCGTGTAGAACGCTGGTCCTGACTAAGGTACTTTGTTCGCCTGCCTGGATGATTTTTGAAGGACTGGATCTCCAGGCGATGGCGGAGCGGACCAGTTCAAACCAAAGACTGCCTCAGCACTACAATGATTGATTGATTGATTGATTGACAGACAGACAGACAGACAGACAGACAGCTGACTCGTGTATGAGTTGATGTTCAGGCACTTGTGATGCAGAAACGCAGGAAGACACAAGACTATTCTGATGCTCCGGGCCATACTAACGGGAAAGCTGAACGCTGCTGTATCAACACCTTAAGGACGTTTTTGTATTATTCTCAACATTTAAGACTAAAAACAAGAACACGCTAAATAGTTTGGGGAAAACCACATATTCATCATTAATGCTATCCTTTAAAAGGTGATCTTTTTTTCATTTGTGTGTCTTTATATATTGGGAGGAGCATTTTTCATTATGAAGGGGAAAAACACATAGTAATCAAACATTTTATTAATATTCATTGGATTTTAATGAGCAAGATGTTCCTCATATTTTAACAGCATACCTTATTTAAAATGTTTTAAACATAGAAACGTCTTCTCAACAAGGGCTCATCCTTAAAGCAGCAAATAACATGACTGCCTAATCATAAATCATTAAACTGTAAGATAATTTTAACAAACTGTTAAAAATGTACTAAAACCTGCTAATGTGATATAATATGGTGGAAGAGTTGTGTGACGTTTGTGTTGAATTGAAATTCAGTGATTTCCTCTGCTTTTCTAATTCACAAGTTCAGAACACGCAATTCAAATTCATACAGCTGGTGGCGCCACTCCTACACCGTGATGCATTGAATACTGTGGTTACATATTTTAAAGTATTGAATATTAATGTTACATTTATAGTCTTGTATTTCTTTGTAATCCTTTTCTAACATTGTTGCAGGAAGCAGCGATGATGAGGGCATTATGAAAAGTGACACGTTTGTTGTAAAATAACAAATTACTAAACCACTTTAAAGATGAAGCCCATTCCTGCCACAAGGAATAAATACATGAAATGTTGTCAAATGAAATTATGTCACATTTTCGATTTAACTAAATCAAAATGATGAGGTATAAAGTTTAAGTTATGGGATAATAGATCAGTCCCCCAAAAGTAATTCAACATTTGGAAGTTTGATTTTTAAATGATAAGGAAGTCATAATTGTGATGACTTACCATTTGGCTTTAAACACTTTGAAGTATCTCATAATTGTGATTTAGTAATTATTGTGACCTAATTTGAAAATATTATTTTGATAATTCCTTCTTATAATTGAGCTTCCTTACACTCAATTATTGATCCCATGAACATATTTTCTGCAGACATGTTGTTGTTTTCTCCAGGATTGAACCATATGTTTAAAGTTTTATAAAGTCTTTTTTATTTCCCTGCTCATATGTTTGAGTTGCTGCTGAAGGCAGAGTGACGACTTCTTGTTCATCTGCAGGTTTGAGTTTGTTGGAAGGGAACATTCAGCTTTTCCTACTTGTAAATAGTATTCTTATTTCAATTTTGTATAGTTAGACCATTATATTACTATTATTTCTACATTTTATAGAAATGTACTGTTTTATAGTACCTTAATGTAGGAAATAGAAAAATCCATCTCATAAAATGTTTGTCTTTTCATATTTTACTTATGGTTTTGTGATTATAATTATAAACACCATTTTACTTAAACCAGATTACTAAAATAAAAAAATGACAATAAGAGGCAAAGATTAACTCATGCATATTCTTTAATTAGATGAAAGTTACAAAGCAGTTTTATCAGGTAACCAGAAAGATAAATTCAGGAAGAAATACTCCAGCACAGTATTTATATTGCTTTACGGCTGGGAATCATCTCTCATTTGCTTCAAGCTGACTGACAAGTTTTTGTTTTTTACAGTAAAACACACTCTTATCACTGATATAAAACCATCAGACAGCTCCATAGTGTGTGAGCTGTGAAGCATCGATGCTTAAAACAACAGAAGCCTCTAAAACTCACAGACAGCCTGCACACGTCTGCCTTCAAAATAAAAGCACAGGCCTTGTTTGGAGACGGGCTGCATCTAATAATTATTTAACTATTAATCTGATCTTTATTTTTCCATTTGATTGTTTGGTTTGTATGCAACCTTTAATTATTTTTGGTGCATACTGAAATGTGTCTGTAGCACTGATATCTGACATGATCAGATGGCTCCTGATTTAACTTTAAACTTTTGTCAATTTTAGACTTGCTGCTTGGACACAATTCAACCTTTGACAACTTTTTTTGTTAAATGAAAATAATCAGAATTAGATTTTTCAAAGTAAAGTACCAAACAAACGTAAACATTTGCTCATTGGTTTCACAACTCTGTTATTGTACTAGAATAGAAAAGGCCATAATATAATATATATGCTATTTCATAAGTTCTTTTTTGCTT
>CALSBV010010288.1:48105-60965 GCA_943590825.1 Bovichtus diacanthus
AACGTTACCCTTGGAGATGTAGTGAAGTATAAAGTAGCATAAAATAATAATAATCAAGTAAAGTACAAGTACCTCAAAATTGCACTAACTGCCGATCCTTCGTTAATGTGGGTATGACTATATTTATTTATTTATGCATTCATGTAGAAATCTGTGTCAAGAGTGAGTGGGAAATGTCTGATTTAAGCGACAGTATTCAGTCTACATTATAAGCATAATGTTTTGTTATTTGAGGTATATTGTGTTTTTTACAAAATTATATTCAAAGTTATTCAAGTTTACATTGTTATTATTATTATTATTATTAGAAAGCATTTTGATCAAGTGTCGGGTATTACTTATTTTACTCCTCAGTGTAAATGTGAAAGGTACACCGTGCAGATAGTAGGTGCAAATATTTAATACCAATCTATTCTCTACGTAGGGACCAGGTGCAACCTGTTTTCATTTCGTCATCGATAAATAGTTCTCACAAGGGCAGGTCATGTTCTTCAAAAAGGAGTCTACAGTATACACGCACATCTAAAACAAATATGCAGAATAATAAATAAAAATGCAAAGAAATAGCTTGCACACGGATTTTCTGAAACTTCAGCTCCGACCCACCTCAGCGTTCCAGATGTGATTACTGGGAATATAAGTGCAAATATGGCAGTTACAGTGACTATGTGAGGAAGAAGAAAAACCCCAACTACTTGGTTTTGGAGTCAAGTGTAAGCTGTGAGTGACAACACCACATACTCAAACCACATGAGAGCCTGAAAGTATGTCAGAAAGGGCCCTTGAGTCTTGTAAAATGTCTTTTTAGAATCATGTACAGCAGAGCGGATTTTCTCAAGCTTCAGGCAAGACATTACATTCTTAAGCTGTTGAGAACATGTGGGTGGGGCAGCTTCCTTTCATCTCAGTATCATACTGCACGTCTGCGAGCAGAATGGCACAACATTATAAGATAAGATAAGATAAGATAGATCTTTATTTATCCAGAGGGAAATTGTTGTGCAACAGTTGCAATACACAGTAGAATGTAATGCTGAGTTGCGTTCAGATGTGCATCCTCAACATTACTTTACTTTATTAATTAATTATTAATTAATTTTTTTGTACCTATGTCTGTGGTTTTAACACTGTTTTCCAGTGATGCCTGAAATAAATAAATAAAATAAAACTTTCAGGTTAAATAGACTCCTAAGACCTTTCCGTTTGTTTACGGTTTCTATGTACTGACCAACACATACCACCAGGGCGAGCTCTGGGCACATTTAAACCTATTTGTTTGCTCCCTGCAGAGATACAGAAGGATTTATAAATATAAGAGCAGTGGTTTTCAACCTTTTTCAATAAGGGACCCCTCTTCTATCATTGAGTTAACTGAGGACAGCTACAGAACTACTGATGAACTGTACAATTTTCCCAAATAGCGAACGCAATAACTGCAGGAAGTTTGTATAAAATGGGTGATTTGGATGAATTTTGTGCAGATTATTTCCTCTGAGTATTGCATCAGAGATCAGTTTTCCTCTTATTTTCAGGAACTTTTCATAATATTCTCTGTATTATGTATTTCTTTAACATTTTTGACAATCATAAATATTTAATAGGCTTCTTTTTCAACAAATTCTGTGTTTTCTTCTCTCTGACGCTTGGATATTGTTCTATTATTTATTACTATATTGCACTTATATTGCACTTATCAAAACCAGAGTGGAGGAGAACAATCGCACAAAATCCTACACACATGCAATGTGAGAATAGTAAACCATTAAAACTTTAGGCCTTCTAATCGTGTTGTCTATAAAATATTTTATTTAAACGTATGTAATGAGTAAAAAATTGTTTAATTAAATAAAAATAAATTGTGAAAAATACTCAAATCCCAAATGTGTTCAATTTACTTTCACATAAGACAAATAAATGAAACATTTTTGGCATTGTAACTTGAAAAATTATTAATCGATTTTCAAAATAGTTTTTAATTAATCTTCTGTGGATCAAGTAGTTGAAAATCGCTTGTAAAAATGAAATAATTTTCATCTGATCTTGACACAACCAGGTTTGATTCCAAAATAGATTTTCATTGATCATCGACAATAATAATAATATATTTAATTTATATAGCGGTTTGCTAAGTTCTCAAAGACACTTTACAAAAACATTTCATACAAACATACAAACAAACATGCATACAAATGTACACAGTAGATTCAAAATCGACTCCCTATTTGAAGTTCACAATATTAGAAAACATTTAATGATCGTTGTTTGTTCTTGTGTCCTCTAAAGCCCTTAAAATAATTAACTTTTTTTTTTTAATTAAATCACTGCTTTGTTCATGAAGTGAACTCTGAGGTTTTTTTGTGTTGTGATTTCTTATCTTTCTTTAAGAGCATTTCATCAAAAATAACAAGAGCATGTTATTTATTTTAGTAGATTTATGTTGTGTGTGAGTCCAGTGAAGTTTAGCGATGATCCTTGTATATCTGAGTTGCTCATAAAAGTCGCTCTGTAGAGTTAAAGAAGAGTGAACATTAATTAATCTTCTTTCCTTCCTTCCCTCTTCTCCTCCATCAGGTCGAAGCTGCAGAAGAAAACTTCCTCCTTCTCTCTTCTCTCTCTTGACAGCTGGTCCCTCAGAGGGGTAAGAACTCATTATTCACTGCATTGTGACATCTGTACACTACACATAAAGTGCAACAAGGCGACTCCACTTTGGCTTTATTCAAACATCCAAAGCACCTAAACCTTTATTGTTCTGAATGTCCGTTAGCATGGGTTTCTATTCACATCCCTTACAGCGGTGCAGCAACGCCGACACATCGTCGTTGTCTTTCACACAACTCTAACCGACAAACAACGCCAATCCACTTGTTGTGCTAATTTAAGCGCATATTGCTAATAGAATAGGGCTAAAAGTTTCCTGTGAACTTTGTTTTTTCATTACGTGCTTCAATCTACCGTGTATTCTGTGTGCATCAGACCGTGACCCCCGTACCGTGACGGTTTGGTACAAAGAACCGTTACAGCCCTAACATAAGCTAAAGCATTGGACAAATTAAAATGTTTACATGATGATAGAGCTGGATGGAAACTCAGGAGATCACCAAAGTATGGAGAACATGTCCGTACAAAATCCATCCAATAGTTATGATATATTGATCCCTCTCAATGTACCAACATCGCCGTCCTGAGGGCCGCTCGAGAAGCCAAAACCATTAACAAAACTAGAATGAGACCAAAAATGTTCCTTTTAACTAAGTGAGTGTTGTAGCATTACAATGAATCCATCAGGTTTTTTATTTTGTTTTTTTATAAACCACAGTCAATGTCTCTACTGCTGGTGTCTCCGTGTCTCCTGTAGCTGCTAATTATAGACGGCCTGTTTCCCCCGACGACCGTCACTTCCTGTTTGTCCAATGGGAGCTGAGCGGACACACACACACACACACACACACACACACACACACACACACAGACACAGTCTACATTGTGAAGGGTTCCTGTTCCTGAGGGTCTGTAGATCCGCTCAGTGAGGTGGTGAAGCTGAGGAGGTTTACATTGTGGCTGAGGAGGTGTAGGAGGAGAAAAAAGCCTTTTAAAAGTTTGCCCCAGCAGGACAAAAAAGAGAGAAGGAGGAGAAGAAGAAGTGTCTCTTGGAGTGACAAACTGGAGAAGGAAGAGGAGAAGAGGAGGAAAGCAGAGTGTGAGAGAAAAGGAAAGAAAAAGAAAGTAGAGAATAGCAATGTGACTGTGAAGGAGGTGATTCAGAGGAGGAGAGAGGCAACGTAAAGAAGAGAACGGAGTGATAACAGATGCCGTGTGAGGAGGAGAGAATAAACGACAACCGATGTGACTTTGGGTTAAAAACAAAGACGAAGAGGAGCAGCAGATGACTGTGTGCAAAGAGAGTTAATTGAACTGTGTTTTTGGAGCAGATCTAATCTTGATGATGGGCTGCTGTCTGTTTGTTTACTATCAGGTGAGTCGATGCGTCGGAGTGAGCGATTTATAATATATCCCAGAATGCCTTTCAAGGGTTTACTAACGCTTCTTGTCCTGCGATGTGTTTGTTTCTCCGTGAGTTAAGTTTGTGAGTTTTGCACATGGGTGCACTGACAATGTCGCTGACCCTCAGTGTCTTTGGGGCGGACGTGTTCTTGGCAGTGTGACACACGGCACAGTCATGCTCCATGAACGTCTGCATCCATGTTTACGTCTGTGCCTACACTGGTGGTGAAAGAAGTATTTAGATCCTAGACCAAGAAAAACGGCTACATTTTTGTTTTTTTTCTTTCAAAAAAATAACCTTAGGTACTGATCGATTTATCAAAGGAGTTTAAGATTAATTTTCTGTCAATCAGCAAATAAATTAATTGACTAGTTGTTGCAGCTCTGAACACTTTAGATCAGTTCATACATACAAACTCAGATGATACATCCGCCTGTGCACACACACAAATACACACGTGCAAACCAACATTTTAATTAAATTAGGATACAAAAAAAACACAGATTAAATAGAGATGTGGTAGGCAGATTGTTTTACTGTTGGACAGAGCCAGGCTAGCTGTTTCCCCTGTTTCCAGTCATTATGCTAAGCTAAGCTAACCTTCTCTTGGTTCATATTTAAGGGACAGACGTGAGATTATTTTTTTATTTAATTCTCTGCAAGAAAGCAAAAAAGCTTGTTTCCCAAAATGTTAAACCGCAACTTAAAAACAATAAGTAGCTTTTGGAAATAATTTACTTGATTGTTGTTCAAGAATGACACTGTGGTAGATTCAATGTCTGCATATGTATGTATGTGTGTGTATTCTCTATCTTTATCTTTAATGAAAAAACATTCAAATATACAAACATTGCAGACATCTATTTAACAGCATGGTACAGAGAAACAAGAATCTGAATTTTAAAAAAATGTATTAAAAAAAAAAAATAAAAAAAACAAAATAGGATAAATTTGGGATAAAAATTGGGATATCCAAACTTCAATAATAAACTTCAATAATATTAAATTGTAATAAGAAAAAAACGAATTCGCCATTCTTCCCTAAAGAGTTCACCGTACAGTTTGACAGTTTTATAATAAAAATTGTGTTTATAAGTTTGATAGTCAATATATTAGTTAATATAGTCACATAAAAATCCTGTGAAATTTGGGGTAACTTTTATTTAAATTTTTAACACAGATAATCTTAGTAATATTAGATTCTAGTTGACTGATTAAGTAGCCGAGATGTTTAGAGGTCTGACCTTATATGGACTGGAGGACCAGGCTCCTCCCTCCTCCCTGGTTTCTATAGCAACAGTGAGTTTAAAGGTAAAGTCTGCCAGGTTATATAAAGTCCAGCCAACAACAAAGTCTCGACACAATACTGAACAAACAGCAGACTTCCTGCTATTGTTATGGTCTGCAGCACTGATCCCCAACATCCTCCTTCTCCTCCTCCTCTTCTCCTCCTCGTCTCCTTATCTCCTTCTTCTCCTCCTCCTCAGCTCCTTATCTTCTCCTCCTTGTCTCCTCCTCCTCTCCTTATCTCCTCCTCCTCTTCTCTTCTTTGTCTCTTTATCTCCTCCTCATCTCCTCCTTCTTCCACCTTCTCCTCCTCCTCGTCTCCTTATCTCCTCGTCTCCTCCTCATCTCTTGTTCCTCCTCGTCTCCTTATCTCTTCCTCGTCCCCGTCTCCTATCATGTCCTCCTCTAAACTCTTTGAGCATCTCTTTTCTCGCTTCTTTCCTCTCTTCTCCTCTCCTCTCCTCCCCTTTTCCCTTCCCGATTCTCCCTCCTTCTTCCCTTTCATCCATCCCCTGACACTCCCCTCGTGTCCTTTCACCTCTTCTCTCCTCCTCTCCCTCTGATCCTTCCTCTTCTTCCTCTCTTCTTCTTTCCTTGTCTCATCTCCTCTCTTCTTCTTTCCTTGTCTCCTTTTCTCTCCTCTCCATGTCTCCACTCCTCCTTTCTTCTCCTTGTCTCCTCTCCTCTTCTCCCCTCTTTGTCTCCTCATCTCCTTTTCTCCTCCTTACCTCCCCTCCTCTCCTCTCTCCCCCCCTCCTCCGCCTCCTCTCCTCCCGCCCCTCCTCCCACACATACCCTGCCCTCAGTGACCTCCTTCATCAGGTGTTTGTGTGTTTGCGTCCTGTTGTTTTTGTCGCCATGGCAGCTACAGGAACTCTCCTCCTTACTGTACAGCAGTTTGACTCTGAATGTGATACTGAAATTAACTGGACGAAAAAAAAACGTAATGCAAAAATGATTCACATCATCATCCCACCTGGCCATTTTACTGAGTTTTAATTTTTAATTTTATGATTTTTATTAGTATATTTCATCACATAAATGTTGTCCAGTGAAGAGAGTTTGTAGAATCCAACTTGGAGCTCGTACAAAAAAACCTCACAGTAAAAAGTAAGAGAGGTTTAAGATAAAATAAGAAATTGTTCTTGCATGAGGCCCAATGACATCAGCTAAAATCCTTCTGTCCAAGCACCCCAGAGACCCGTGGTTCCCAACGTCCTGTGACCCAAAACGACCGTAAACAACGAAAGCAATGCGACCCCCTCGTCACTGGTTCCACATGTTTACCACTTTAAACAAACTTTAAACTTAAACTTTATTTATATAGCCCCTTTCGGATGGAGTGATTTTAACACTAATAAACAAATGAAGAGCAATTTATTGTTATTGTTTTAATTTAATAGTTTTCCGCCTGAAGGTAAACAGGAAAAAAAAAGTAACGTTTAGAAAAAAAACGTAATTTTGTGTAGCAGAATTTTTTTTCCTGTCTTGTTTGTCATTTTTGTGATAACTAAAATATATGTTGCGACTCAGAGAAAGAGTAAAACTAAGTACATGTACTCTATTTTGACCACTTGAGCGTTTCCACTTTCACACGACTACATTTTTCTGGCTGCAGTTCTGAACATGAGAGGAGGTCATGAAATGTCGCTGACAAAAATCTTCTCCAAGATGTCAACTTCTCAACTCTGGAAAACAGCGTTTAGTGTGATAGAGAGAGAATTATGTAAATCTGGACAATACTTTCCTCTCTCCTCTTCTCCTTCTTCACTTAAACTAATCTAAAACTCTCCTCTCTTAACCAGAAGGAAAAACAATGAGTACTTTTACTTTGAAACTTTAGTATGTTTTACTGCTAATTGCTATGCAAACTGACCAAACTGTAACCAGAGCAAAGAGCTGAATGCTGCACAGAGCTGCAGGTTTGGTGTTAACTGTCAAACTTCACATTATATTTGAGTCATTCGATGCGGTCAACATCATTAAATGTAGCTGTAACACAGACAGTATGTTTCTATTGATTTATGCTTCTTAAATTCATAATGTTTGCTGTGTTTTTGTGTTGCAGAAGAAGAGGAAGCAGGCCAGCAGAGATGCAGACTCCCTCAGTCTCTGCAGTCTGGACATCAACGTAAGTTCAGCTCCTCTAAACTAACTTCTCTGTTGCTCTACAAATGTTTATACCAAATATGCTTTTGTCTCAAAAAGTGGTGAAATGTGGCACAATGTTGGTTCTTTACTTTGATGAGGTGAAATACTTCCTGATTCTGTGGTGGCAGCATTTTAAAACCTTCCCTGCTGCAGTTTTGTGCACGTTCTGTACGTCCAGATCTATGGCGTATTGATCCTGTTTCACTGCGTTGTCATGTGAAGTTCAGCTGCATAAAGCAATTATTGTATATTTTGACCCTCGGGGGCCCTCGACCCTCGTGTTGGGCCCCCCACTCATGTACATGTCTGTATTTTTAGCCCTCTGCCAGCAGCCGTTCCTTCCCGGGCGTTTCCCTCCCTGCTTAGTCTAACACAGGATGTCCACCATGTTCGATATATACCTCAGTGTGACAAACAGACCCAAACACACCGTTATTTTGTTAACAAGTGGCACATGCAGATAAACTAACCTGGCATTAATATCACTCTATTGTTTCTGTTCTGTAACTTCCTGCCACTCACTGAGTCACACACATATTGTATCATATTGTGCTCTTAATGAAACTGCAGGACATTAAATGGATTCATTAAAATGTCAATTTACAAGAAACAAATTGACTCATATTAGTAATAATAATTCTGAGACAAATCTCTCTCCATAGGAGACTGCTTTATTTAAAGGTCAAAGGTCATGACGGGTTTAGATTTTAAATTTTTTCTAATTCTTCCGGAGAAATACTGTTTTTCTCTGAACTGGAGATGAGTTAAAATCAAAGGTTAGGTTTCATTTTATGTATCAATAGTTTCTTGGTCATAAGAAGTTTTCTGGAAATGATAATGCAATTTGGTGCTAAATCCTAAAACAGTTATTTTTTATTAAAGTTGTTGTGTACATTTTGAACTGCTCAATTTAAACCAAAATAAATATTAATTCATATTAATTTATTATTGGAAACCTCATTATCCGTGGTGGTCACTTTATTAGGTACACTTGTACAATCATAAGTCTACTTTTATGATGCATATTCGTTTTTTTGACATTGTCAGAGGCGTTAATTCAATTATATGTTTATTATTGAGGTCGATTAACATATTTTTGACAATGTCATATATTATTGATATTGCACATGAATGAGTGTTAGTTATCTAATCAAATTACTTTTTTTGTTGTAAATTAAAGTAACAGTTTATACAAATACAGCTGAAACGATTCATCAATAAGTCCATTGACAGAAAAAATACATTGTCAACTATTTTCATGCAAAAACATTTTGCGGTCCTGCTATGATTTTGAGCTGTACCTCGTTTACTGTGGAGGTTTATGTTTGGCACCACAGTGGTTATAGATGTTTTCACTGGTTAATTAATATCTACTCAGGCCCTCAGGGTCACATGTTAGATTAACAGTATTCGATGGGGTTTAGTAAACTGAGGACAGTAAAAGTTAGTGAACTGTGAGGGCCAATACGGCCTTCAGAATAAAAGCACGCTATTTAATTTTATTAGAGTTTTAAATTAGAGTGATTTGGTGTTTCAGGGAAGTGCATTTCAACGTATTTATTGAATTTCAAAGATGCCTCTAATTCTAGAAACCTGAAATACTGTGTAACACCATAGACTGTATATAAGAAGTGGACATAGTCATCGTGACATTTTGAAGCCTTGAGTTTGATGTTTTGGCCGTCGCCATCTTCGGTTTTTGTCCGTCGCTAGCTTGTTTTTTGCAACCAAGAGTGACTTGAGAGGGTCGAGCAAAGTACAACCGAACGCTGATCAAAACATTTTTAGGCGACCAAAATGTTACACTTATCTTTTAAAAAACACACTGTGAAAGGGTTAAAGTTGTAATTTAAAAACACAGACAACACTGTGGTTGCGACCTATCAATAACTAGAGAGCCACGCCCTAAAGCATACCCTGCTTTATTGTCTATTTTACTCTAAACGGGACCATAATTTACAAATGAACATCATGTTGTATTAAAGAATACTTGAAACTAGCAATTGAGGCCATAAAGTCCTCAGGAAAATGTTTCTTGAGGTAATGAATCAAGTTAGAAGTCGGGTCATTTTCTCATAGACTTCTCTACAATCACACCAGTGGGGCAGGCCTTTGCTGGATATTAGAAAGATGCAAGTTTAAGGCACTTGCTTCACTTTTCAGACCCGGAGGTTGCCGCTTGTGAAATACTCATTATATGTGGAGTGTCTTGTCTTCCAGTTTAGGCAGATTAAAGGAATTTTTAATAACATTTTTTTAAAACTGAGTTAAACCTTATTCTCATAATCCTGTCCGTTCTGATTATGCCTCAAGCTTTCCTTAAATATCTATCTAAGGTGAAGTGCGTTTGTTGAGTGGTTTATTACCCATTTGGTCATACTAAAGAAGAAAACCCTGTTGTACTGTTCACACCCATCTTCATTTTAAAGACATTATTTATACACATTATTTCTAATGTTCACGCATGCAGCCTATGTGTCACAGTTCAGATGAAATGAGTCAGTAGAGACAACTGAATATATTCTTGGATCAGTTGGTGAGTCTCGTTCCCGTCTGG
Organism: Bovichtus diacanthus; assembly: GCA_943590825.1. Lineage (NCBI taxonomy): Eukaryota > Metazoa > Chordata > Actinopteri > Perciformes > Bovichtidae > Bovichtus > Bovichtus diacanthus. The sequence goes on from CALSBV010010288.1 coordinate 58,107, forward strand.
GCGCCGATGTCCATAAACTGTTGTGTGTTTATAGAGACAATGGAGAGCTGCGTCACAAGGGCAGCTTTTGTTATCTGAACATCGGGTGGGTTTCATGTCAAGGCAGAGGTCACTGATATCAGTCATAGCTTTCGAAGGAAACCATGTTGTTCTGATGCTTCATTGCCTACAGCTGATCCAGGATGTGTTTGTGTGTTTAAGTTTGTTGTTGTGTTGTGTTTTTTTGGCCAAAACTATAACAGGTCTTCTAACTGTATGTACCCAAATCTTGTTTTTGTCACTTAAGTGGACTTTACATTGACTTACATTCATTCCCTGGAGGCTTACCCTAACTTCAACCATTGTTTTGTCTTTGAAATGTCTGAAAATTGTGAAAAATGGCCATTATAATCTCCCACGGTGATTTCTTTATGTCTTGTTTTGTCCGACCAACAGTTAAAAACCGAAAGATATTTAGTTTACACGTCCTTTTGAGAAGCTTTTAAAGAAATGACGATTAATTGATAATCAAATCTGGAGATGAACTAATTGGGTCGGCTCTAAACCACTACATGTCTAACCTTTACCAAGTCAGGCCGCTCTCTTTTAACCAAACCTGAACCAACAACCACATCTTAATTCTAAAACTGTTTTTGTCCCCACAGTGTAGCTCTATAAACGGATATATGAGTAGTACAAGTATATACACACAAACACACGCAGTCATTTATTAGAAAACTGCTGTAAAACCAGGTCAACCATCTTCATTCTAATGTATCGGTTGACTCAAGTTTATTTGCAAAATACATTTTCCTTGTAAAACATGTGATCAGATTTAAATTTGATTCATTGCTGTAGATTAAAGATAAAAAGTAATTAAATCTAACAGAAGCTGGATCAACAACAAGATGAAGATCTTCCGAAAAAAATACTTGTACTGAGATACAGAAGTACATTTTGCCACTAATACCTGCTGACCTCTACTTGTGTGTTGGAGTTTATTTTCAACTTTTGATCTACTCGTCCGTCCCTTTCCTACGCACCTGTCTCATGAAATAGATGTGCAAAGTTTTTTTCTGCTCTGTTTTTTTTTTATTGTCAAAAATTTTCACAAAACACTAAAACCAACTGTTCCTACTTTGTGTGAGGCGCTCGGCTCCAAGCCCATTTGTAAAATATTTAAAAACTGAGAAATCTAAAGGTTAAGGCTAATATATTCAGTTTCATTAGATTAGAGTACATTCATCCATCTTTTTAAATGGGATTTGCTGACGTGAAAAAAACGAGATTGTCTTATCCTTATTTTATTGTTTCTAAGAAACGGTTTGGTGCATAAATTGGAAAAATAGAAGTTAGGGGGAAAGCAAGGACAGATGTGAAATGAATGGGTGACGGAGCCAGTGAGTCAGAGAGAGAGAGAGAGAGAGAGAGCATTTATTTGCAAACCGCCAGAGAGTCAGAGAGTGAGGAGCAGTCGAGTGAACGCCCATCATTGAGAGGGAGAAAGCTTTAACAGCAGTAGAGAAGTCAGACAGAAACCTGAAATAAGGCCTAAACCGTATGAACTGTGGGACCTGAACCCTTTACTGGACTCTTTCTTAACACTGCCGACCTCGATCCAGATACTCTGCACCAGGACACTACCAGAGGACTCCTCTGCTACCGGACTCTTGCTGGAGGCTCTTCCAGAACTGAACTTTTGCTAGAAACTCGACTGGTAATTGTTTCTTTCGGGGCTCTTCACTGCCATCAGGCACTTTTTCGGACCTGTACCAGCTCATTCTGGAAACTCAATCTGGACACTTTCACACCTTCTGAGCGCTCAGCTGGTCCTGTGTTCGTTCTTGGTGTTTGGTCAGCATCACACTTTCTGTAGTTGCCTCCCAATCTCTCCAGACACTTTGCTTTGGATGCTCTTCTGTCTCCAAACTCTTACTGGACCTCCTACCAGTACCAGACTCTTTCTGTAGTTTAGTTCTTTGTATCAGACTATTTCCTGGATGTTCTACCAGCACTAATCTCTTCCTGGACACGGTTTTAAAACACTTCTGTTCGCTCTCATATTACTGGGAAAGGTCCAGATCCTGTACTGGGCTTTGTGGTGAGCAGTATGGTGATGGGGAAGAACCCCGTCTGCCTGCTGGTATACCGGTTAAAGTCTGGATGCTCTGTGGAGTTTTTCAAAGAGAACAACAACATGGGGAAACAGGTGGAGGTAAGATGCAGGAAATTATTATTATAATTTAGTCTAAATCTCTGTGAATTATTTAGTTGTTCTTTTGTTATTTATGTATCAATGTAATCTTAAGTATCTTTTAGTAGTATTTAGGGTATACTGAATACATTTCATGCTTAAGAGTAAAATTTTTCGATAATTTTAAATCAGAACTTTGACTGAATATTCGACTTTTTGACTTTTTTGCCATATGGTTCCTGCTTTTTCTTACCTTTCGATACTTTATAGTTTTGATAAATACTCAGTATTATTATTTTCTTTAACACACCTGCAGAGTAGCAACATTTCACCTGACTCAGACTCAGGTTTCATGCCTTTAGGTGAAATACAGGAGTTTTGTATTTGGGTTTTTTGAGACAAGACTCTGTAAAAGTTTACATCCTGACATGCTTTATATACAATCATGCAACCACAAAAAAGGTAAAGTAATTTGGCTTCTCGAAATGATGATTCAAAACATCGATGTTTAGGGAGAAGTCCTGTAGGATGCACATTTTATTTATTTTTGCCTCTGTTGACACAGATGTTTTTTGTTTTTTAATTGAAACTCTTTCCCTGAGAGTCTGCTGAGAATCTACTGTAAACCTGCAGTAAACCTGCAGTAAACCTGCAGTAAACCTGCTGTAAACCTGCTGTAAACCTGC
>CALSBV010010288.1:61605-82925 GCA_943590825.1 Bovichtus diacanthus
ACCTGCTGTAAACCTGCTGTAAACCTGCTGTAAACCTGCTGTAAACCAGTCTACTCTTGATGAACTGCACTGAATTGATCTTTGTCAGATTGAATTAACTGAAGCGCATCACACACAGAAACCCATTACAACATGTCCAATGGAAACTTCTCAAGTGTAAAGTGTCACTGAACCGCCAAATCTTTTTAAAACATTTTTTTATAAAAGCAGCAGTATAATCTGCTAAATGAGAGAAATGACACTGACTTTAATGACATACTTTAACTGGTGTTTACATTAGATATTTTAGAGACTCTTCAGACTTTCAACAGCAACTTTAAAGGCTATCAAGTTACCACTTTACATTGTCAGTCATTGAAAGCTGTAAAATCTGATTCAAGAAGTGAACTTGAAGTGGAAAATCATTCTGTGCCTTTGGAGCAATCGAGGACGAAAAAAAACAAAAAACATCCGAGGTCGATTTTACTTTTGGTTGACTGGTTCCTGACTGTGTTGATGGAAACAGAGTTCGATGGTTCCTGTGTTCCAGTAGGTCAGCTGACTGTAACACACACACACACACACACACACACACACACACACACATTGATTTATTATTATTAAGTCTGTATCCTGGACAAGCAGCCTGGTGGCATTTTCACACACAGAGAACAGAGCCTGATAATACAAAGGCCTTGTGTGTGTGTGTGTGTGTGTGTGTGTGTGTGTGTGTGTGTGTGTGTGTGTTACAGTCTGGCAGAGGGGGAAAGACTTTCAGTCAGGCTATTGTGTAACCTGCAGTATATTAACAATACAGTGAACTTTAAAAAACAAACTACACGCCCACACTCGCTATCTCTAAAAGACAATATGTTCAGACTCTGCGGACAAGTTGTTCCAGAAGAGTTTTGTCAATAGATCAATATGTTTATTGACAGAAGATTCATCAAAAACAGTTTTGATGATCAGGCAATCCGATAATTTCCTTGGATAATTAATGCATCAAGCAAAAACTCCAAAAATTCTCTTCTTTTGATATTATAGCGTTGACATAGTGTGACTCTGCTCTCTCCTCCAGGAGCCCAGCACCAAGCGCAGTAAACTTGTGTCCAGGGTGACGTCTCTGGCTGCGCTGCTGCCGCCCGTCAAGACCGTACCGCTGAAGAGGATTGGTCAGACGCTGCAGGTGAACGGCCAATCCGATGTTTTCTTGAGTCAATTAAGTTGTAAAATGTTTTTTTTTTCTTTTTTCTGAACATCAAAACACAAGAGTTTCCAGAATAATATAATTCCATAGGTAAATGTTATGACCGCCAATTTGAATAGATTTCCACTTCCGTCAGTTTGGCCTGGCGAACAGATCTTAATACTACAATACCCATGAGTCTCGGCTGTTGTTGCTATGGAGATGAGGGCGCAAATCAATCAGCAGTGAATTTAAAATGCTTTGTCGTAGGATTTGAAAAAAACAAAACGCAGAGCCATAGTTGCTGCTTTCATCCAAAATTGACACCAAAAGTGATTTAAGATGCAGATTGTAAAATAAAAATGTAATTAATTGGACTTGGATTAAACTAGCACTTCCCACTTTACAGCTCTGTGATACAGATGCTGAAAAAAAGACTGTGTTGCTCTGACAAGCAGCAGTAAAATATCTAAAATAAATATTAATATTATTCCGTAGACAGTTCTGCATTTTATTATTTATTCAAATGTATTATTTTATAACCATCTCACTGTCTCTGCAGCGCTCCATCAGTTTTCGTAATGAGAGTCAGACGGAGAGAGCCGCTCATCCTCCCTCCTCCTCCACAATGAAGACGCGCGCCGTCTCAGCAACAGTCTCCAACCCTTGCTCCTCCATGACTGCGACACGGGTTTCCACAGCAACGGCCCCTGCCGCCAAGCGCCGTGACAGCAAGCTGTGGAGTGAGACATTCGACGTCCGGCTGGGAGCGACGCAGCCTCTCAGCCCGAAAGAGATTAAACGACAAGAGGTGAGAGAAACAAGGATTTTTATTTTACTTTTGTGTCACAACTATTTATTTTTCATTGGGTCTGGTTTCCTTATTTACATTCCATCAGTCTGTTGTAAATACAATTTAAATACTATGTATAAGAAACACCATTACCAACAAATATATAAATACAGAACATACAACCAGCTTTTCAAAATACATTTGACAAAAACAATATTTCTTCTGAATCCATCAGCAAATTCTTTGTTCTTTCAAATTCATCAAACTCATTTTTCAAAACCTCGCATACACATAATGCCTTGTCTAACTCCTAACACATAAAGATAACTCTAAATAATTTGTAAGAAAATCTACGGTTTTCTTTTTTGACCAAACTCTCTCTCTCTTCCTGCAGGCAATATTCGAGATGGCTCAGGGCGAGCAAGACTTGGTGGAGGACCTCAAGTTGGCTAAGAAGGTAAACAAAAACTTATTATTTCCTTTGAAGAACTAACATACGATTTTTCTATTCACATTTATATGAGTATGCTCATATATATATGTGTGTGTGTGTGCGCTGCAGGCCTACCATGACCCAATGCTGAAGCTGTCAATCATGACTGAGCAGGAACTTAACCAGATCTTTGGCACTCTGGACTCGCTGATACCCCTGCATGAAGGTAGGAGGAGCATGTTTGAGTAAAGCCATAAGACAAACATTCATGTAAAAGACATGTATGACTAAATGACAAAAACACTTTATCAGAGAGATGAAGCCATGTTTAGTGTTCGTGTCTGAAAAGGGCTTAAAGCTGCAGTTCCTCTAATGGCCACCAGCTGGCGGCTGTGTAGAAGTGAATGAGAAACCTCCAACATCTCTGCACATAAAGTCAACACTGCAGAGGAGGTGCAGCCAGGGAGACTGAATGAACTTTAAACAGAGATACAGTGAGCCTCTCAGGAAAAGGAGTTAGTCCACACACTGAATATTGCAAGATGTAATCATGCAGCGTTTAGGCAAACATCCATGTAAACCAAAAGCCTTGATTTTGACTGGGTGTGTTTGGCTGAAGGTTTCGACAGATTGAGGCAGACAAAGACTTTTATTCAGGAAAAGTTCTGCACGGCTGCTTGTTTTTTAGAAAATATTTGATATTGTATTGATTGTGTAGAAAAACATATCAACTCAGCACTTTTAATTTAATTTGTATTATTATTACTACTCTGTTCTTACCCTGCCTGATTATTTTTTTATTTAAATATCACCTGTGTGCCTATTACTACTAATGATTTTAATGTTACATGCACAACTGTAAGAAAGTATGAAAATTAGTCTTGACTGCCGCGTGAAATATATGTGAAATATAAGCACTCCATAAAAAGATATTTGAGAAAAACATGTTTATATTTTGCATTTCGATTTGTATCGTATCGTTACTATTGGAATATTTCCACCAACATCGTCCCTATTTGTGACATAGATTGAGTTTGGACATTAATTTAAAGCTCCTCCAGTGCAGCGGTTGTAGCTGTATTGCTGGATGCCATTGCTTCATGTACGATGTTTCTATGCTGCTTTTTAAATTTCACCTCCGTCTGTCTCTCCTCAGACCTGCTGAGTCGCCTCAGACACGCCAGAAAACCCGACGGGTCAACAGAACATGTGGGACACATCCTGACCGACTGGGTGAGTGAATGTTTCTCTTAACATAATAAAACATACTTAAAATACTTACAGTTTCCTAGTCTCCTGTACTGTGTAGTAACCAGGTGTTTCTGTGTCCCCGCAGCTGCCCTGTCTCTCCTCCTACACGTCGTACTGCAGTAACCAGGTGAAGGCCAAGACCTTGTTGGACCAGAAGAAGCAGGATCGGCGGGTCCAGGACTTCTTGCAGCGCTGTCTGCAGTCGCCATTTAGCAGGAAGTTGGACCTGTGGAACTTCCTTGACATCCCCCGCAGCCGACTGGTGAAATACCCGCTGCTGCTCAGGGAGATCCTGAAGCACACGCCCAACGACCACCCAGACCGGCAGCACCTGGACGAGGCGGTGAGGAAAACTAGTGTTAAGATTCTGTACATCTTTGTCCTGCAGCTCTGGTTCACCTTACTACTGAGGTAGTAGGAAATAAAAGGATTTGTGTTTTAATTTCATAAAACCAATCAGAACTGTCGAGCACAGATGTAAAAATAACCCTGAAAGTTCAGGGACGGCATTAAAAAGGTGGGAGTAAGTACTTGGTGTTAACCCAAAAATATCAGGAATAACCTCAAAAAGTCCTTGAAAATTAGGGAAAAATTAAATCCAAAAAATAAATGCAGTTTTAAAATTTTTGTCAATCCGCATTTCTAAAGTTTGCATCGAGTTCGACTTTGACATGAGAATTTTCAATGTTGACCAAAAGGAAATCACCTACAGTATTTCAGGCTGCCCTGGTTTTAAAAGTACAATTTATTTTCTGTTGACATACAGTTGGAGCAAACTTTAATGCAAAGTGCAAATCCAAAGATGAACAACTGTGACAGAAAATATCTGGTTCTTTGATTTAAAAAGTCAAAGTTACAAGCCTGTTATAACCCTGCACATTTGTAAATAACTTTGAAAGTAGTGGTATTACTTTATGTTGTATTTCAAAAACCAATAAAATCATATAAATCAATTCATTATAGTAATACATTATTAGCATGTAGCTACATCGACAGGCTGTCGCTTCTCATGATGTTCTAAAATGCGTCTATTTCCTCTACAGATGCTGATGGTGCAGAGCGTGGTCGCGGACATCAACATGCGGACTGGCGAGTCGGAGTGTCAGTACTACAAGGACCGCCTGTTGTACACGGAGGACGGACAGAGGGACGACCTCATTGACCGGTCCAGGACCCTCAGCTGCCACGGAGAGCTGAAGAACAACAGAGGCCTCGTCAGTACATTTTTACAATTCTATGCCCACCACAACCTCCCAACCCCTTTAATTCATACATCCTCTACTCTCTCATCTGTAGCTACACAGTTCTGCTTTTTAACTCATTTGGTCTATAAAGTACGAAGGCTTATTAGGGCCATTGAAGTTTTTATTTTTTATTATAAAGCTGGGGTGATTCATGGTGAGCTATCGGGCGCCCTATAAAGTCATAAATATGCGAGAAAAGACTCGTAAAACTAGAGGGGATTTCCTGTGTACTATGCCTGCTGTGCTAATCAAATTATACTTCATACTTTTGAATCCCACAATAAGGAAACACTCGGGATTTTGGCCCAGAATCAGCATATTATCATCAGACTTAGAAGAGACATTGCCATGAATTGGGCCTATTCATAAGAAAACAACACACTGATTTGGATGAGGTCATAGCTTTTCCACACAAAGACAGATGAAGTTACCACTTAAATCTCAGAGAATATTCAAGCTTTTTTTCTTGTCAATTTATGACTTTAATTTTGGAGTTTTTTCTCTGAATATTCTCCTCCTCCCACGGATCCATAATTTATTTATTATTCCCTACAATGGACCTAATACGCCATCGCTCTGATTATAACACAGTTTCTTATGTTTTGACTCACACAGCTGCTCACATGAGGATTAGAGAAGGTTGTAAAATGAAGACGTTGCTTTGCCTTTTAAATGTTCACAAACTCTAGTATAGTATAGTATATAGTTTTTTATCTTTACCATACAGAAATGTATTATTTTCTAACCAGAATAACAGGATAACAGGATCCAAATATTTAATCTGTCATTTGTAGAAAAGAAACCACACAAATATACATAAAACCCCTGATGAAGGAATCCCCAAGTAATAAAAACTAACGTCTGTTTTCTCTTTCTGTTTCCAGAAGCTCCATGTGTTTCTGTTCCAGGACGTCCTCGTCATCACCAGGTCCATCTCGCTGAACGACTATCCAGTCAGCTACCAGCTCTGCCGCCAGCCAATCCCCATCCGGCAGCTGGACCTGGAGGACCTATCGGACGGAGAGATGAGAGTGGGCGGGTCCATCAGAGGAGCCTTCAGCAACAACGAGCGAAGTCAGTACTTCACAAATACAACAGATTCGACAAACTCGCACTACAAATACAGATGCATTTCATTTTGTCATAAGAGGAAATCAGGATCTGTTTTCATGCATTCAATACTGTACAAGTACTCTGTATGTCCAACATACATTTTATGTAGTTGTAGTTTGGACCCCTTTAGCCTCTTTCCCACTGGACAAAAAATCTACTAACATCCACTAAGATTTGTTTTTTATTGTCTCCAGCTCCGATAAGCAGCTATAGAAACATTACACCCGGGTGGACACGTTGATTTTAGCCTTTTTGAATTTTATTCATTAAAATCAACAGGGATTTGGGTAATTATTCTAATGTATTGACGTACACAACATACAATTCATTTGCTCTCCTCAAAGCCACCAGACTCCATTGACAGAAACCGTTATTTTACCTCGCTGATCATCATAAAACACACTTGAACAACACAACTTATCAAAAAGTGTTTGTTTTTGAAAAATAATTTTATCAAATTCGATAAGTATTACACATTCTGATTTTGCATGTAGGGGTCTGAAACAAATGAATGCCAAAGATACGTTTGATTTAATTTATAAACAGCATTGACATTAGAATAGTTTGTCAACCAAAATGCACTGACACGTTTATCTTTACAGTTTGAAATATTCTTAGAATCAAACAAGTTCTGTTTATTAAAAAGTCTCTGTATTAATGTGCAAAAATTACTTTAGCAAATAAATCCCAATCCGTTTTTTTTTTTACTCTAATATTCATACAGGTATCTACTTCAAATATTATGTATCAGTCAGGCTTTACCTTTTATACACATTCTGGACAAAAATCCAGATCTTATTCAGTCTGAAAGGAACGTAAAAACTTGTCTGGCCATACTAACCCCCCGTGTCTCCTGCTGTCTCTCTCTCCTCCTCACAGCGAAGAACTTCTTCCGTGTTTCGTACCGTACTCGAGGTCAGCTGCAGAGCCACTGCTTCCAGGCCAGCGACACCTTCAACAAACAGCAGTGGATCAACTGCATCAGACAAGCCAAAGAAGCCGCAGCGCTGACTGGACACCAGCCACCACAGACAGGACGATGTGTGGAGACAGGGCTGGCTGGACAGATAGGGCCGCTTGCTGGGACACGTCTGAGTTTGACAGAGACAGAGACAGGTTCGGGTGTAGAATTAGATGGAGAAACAGGGAAAGGTGGTGAGACGAGGCTGACAGAGACGGGCGAGATGGAGACAGGGCAGGGTGTCGGTGGTGAGATGGCAACCAGAGCAGACTGGAGGATGGATGAAGGTGGAGGAGAGACTCTGAGTGGAGGTGCTAATGATGTTCCCACCTCCATTATCTCCTCTGCTTCTCCCTGTCAAGAGGAGGCGGAGCAGGAGGAGCGGAGCGGCGCTGAGGAGGGGGAAGAGGTCGGCACGGACACAGGTGAGGTTGATGCACCGCAGTGCGAGGAGCTGAACCTCAGGTGCTGACGCTAGGACCAAACAAACAGAGGATGATGCACTGAGGGACCGGCAGCCAATCAAATCTGGGACTTGAGTGATGATGTCACTGACAGAGAAGTCATCAGAGACATACTAACATGCTATTTAGTACGCTAAAATAGTATGTGAGTTTTTGCAGCATGTGTGAAACCAATAGTACGTGAATTGCATACTATTTCCGGTGAACTATGTACACATTGGACACTACGCCGGCATCAAAATCCAACAATGCAATGTGGTAGTGACGACAACGTTCATAACAGTGACCAAGGCTGCTCTGTTACGAGATACACAAAGAGTCCGCCCGCAGTTCACATTGTCTAACAGCCGAAGGCCTCCTACAGACGTGGAACCAAACACTCAAGAGGTTCATCGTGCTCGCTGTCCGCTGTTGCAGAGGCTCTCAGGAAGTGACGTGTGCAAAAACAAACTACTGTTATTCACACAGAAGTATGTTGACTGATAGTACACATACTGGATATGAAGTGCATAGTATGCGATTTTGGACGCAGAAACCAAGGTGTTCCTAAATGCTGTAACTGCTGTATCCTGACTGCTGGTAATGCCACAACAACGGTCATCACACCCGGGAACACCGGCCCCATGTAACTGTACTAACTGCATGGATGTATTCTGAGAAGTGGACACCATGTTCAAAGATGGTGCCCTGTTCATTCCAGTGAAGGTTGCTCACCAGGCACATACTGCAAAAACATTTTCCTCAGACTTTTTTTGGGCTCATAGACAAACTTCCCGCAGACTAAAAATGATTTACTGATCTACAAGACTTTCATTTTTTTCTGACCTAATGGTTCAAATTCAGATTATACGAACACTAAAGTTTGCCACAGTTCAGTTGTGAACACTATCAGCTGCATTCTCAGGAAATACAAACAAAATGTTATGACGTAGAGACCAAGTGAGTCCATCATTTAAAAGTCAATAGAAGACAATGAAATAATGTGAAGTTGATAGCTTTTTGCATTTAAAACACTGTCGGTGAACGATAATGAATCATGCTTGCAGCTGTACCACTCAACGCTAACGCAATATTGAAAAATATGAAACTGAGTATTCAAGTCAAGGAAATTTCAGTATTGTGACTATTGGTCCCTTACCACCTCTGTTGTATAGATTTGGTAAATGTGGCAAGAACTAGTCAGTCGGAGCGTTAGCCTTCTACAACTTTCCAAAAAACAATTAAACAGTCATGTCAAACTTGTTTCTTCCAGATCAGTTGAAGGATTCTTTGCTCCTCAGTAGTTCTAACTTTCTAAAAGTCTTTAAATAATGTCTTAAAATCAGTTGTAATGTCTGAAAACACTGGAGAACACAGATGTGCAACACACCTTCATGTGCAACGACTCTGCATTAGCAAATCCATTTTTTGTGAAAGGTAATGAATACAGTCTGTGCTAAAGGCAATGCTCAGTGAATTTCAATGCAGACGGGAGTGAAGTTCATACAGTGGAAGCACAACAATGACTTTTCTGTCATTGCCTCAAACGTGCATAAATCAATATATTTAATGTTAACATTAAATAAAATGACCGTGTAATGTGAAAGGTTGTAACATCTTATAGCTTTGAACCCACTGAGCTTTTTCAGCCTCTTTTAGGACTTAGTTTTGGTTTTATTGTACTGTATTATTAGCTGGTGAAGAAAGTGGAACATCTAGCAGCTGGAGGGATTATTGGCCTGACAATCAGCTGGAGACACACACACACACACACACACACACACACACACACACACACACACAACTCCAATGGACAATGTTGCTCTGTGTCTGCCAACACGTTAGTGATAACTTTATAAACGGTGGTTGCTGTGTATCTGTCAGCCTGTTGTCAAGAATAATTAATGCAGTGTTTACAATATTTACACAGGAATGTTGCTGAAAATACATGAAAAATGAACGTTGCAGTCATTTGCTATATGAAGAAAAATGTGGTCTGACTTTCTGCTAATGCCAAGTAGTTGTGTATGAAGGAAATCATGTGAGAAATATGCAAGGCCTGAGAGGCAAGTGAGAAGAAAACATAAATGTTTTTATTCCTTTTTCAGAACATGGGGTAATGGTGCACTTCAGCCTTTTGTAGGCAAAATTAGTATAGCAATAAAACATAAAAAGAAATAAAAAATTCACCTGCCAAACTTTTTTTTTTACTGGTTTTCCCAGATAAAAAAATGTTTAGATTGTTTTGTTTTCTCATGACAATCAGAGAAGCCCTGAAGAAGGAGCCTGTTGTGAATGAACTGTATGTATGTAAAGAATGTATATTAAGTCTATCTGTATATGAATGTAGGAAAAAAGCCAAGCATGTCTGTTTGTTATATATGTGCATTACCCGTGAAATATGACTGACAATGTCAAGACAATCCGTTTGATATGATAAATTACATCAGGTTAGTTGGGAAGAGAGAAAATGTATCAGACTTCTACACACTGTCAGTTGCTCTTTATTCTGTTAAAATACTATTTAGTTGAGTTATCAACTAATGTCTGGATTGTTACAAGACCAAAGCATCAATAAACTGTTATAAAAGAATCCTGTGAATGAATGGGTGGTTACTGCGCATTGTAAAATGTTTCCATATTAAAATGAAAAATAAAGTCATAAGTATTTTTAACGGGCATTTATATAAATGAAAAATATTTGGGATTATTACTTTTAATTTAAGAAGTATGCAGCCAGTTTGACACATGGATCTTATGTTGCATTATCTTTAATATGTCAACATCTTTAATATGTCAACATCTTTAATATGTCAACACAATTTATCAAGACATTTCATCCTGGCTTTATCCAATGTTAGGATTTCTGTTCCGGGAATGTATGTAGATTAGCACATATTAAACAAGCTAATGTATCGTTTGCATATTTAAACAGAAAAATTCAAAACACTTAATACAAAAACAATTGTCTTAATGTAGGGTAGTGTCTAACTGGGGAAGTTTCATGGCGATATCTAATTACATGTTTCACTCTATTCACCTGTAGTGTTTCCCTTTAATTTAATGTAGCATTGAATCTCACAATATATATATTTTTATATTTTTGATTTATATCATTCCTATCTATTTATTTTATGTTTGCTGAATGTGCTGCTCATCTCCAGAAGATGGCAGTAAAGCAACATTTAGTGCATCTAGCAGCTGCAGTGTAACCTCAGTGAAGAAGACCACGAAGAGCATGATGGCGCGCGACGTGTGTTGTTGGTTCGCCTCCCTGCGCTTCGGGATCCGGAGGTAACAGCGGTGTCACCGCGAGGCTCGAGCCCGAGAAACAGTGACACGCGGACGGTTGGGAAGAGACGCGTCGGTTTGGTTCTTAAAATCCAACAATGGACGACAACCCGGCTCGGAGGGAGGCAGCTCGCCCGCCGAGGAGGGCGTCTGCTGCTGCCGCGGAGGTTGGCGCTAACGACAGCCTGCAAGATGGCGAGGTGATCGAGGTGAACCCAGCCAGGGAAACTCACGCCGGTCCGGACAGACTGAGCGCTGCTGCCGGGAGGATGGAGCGGTTGTACTCGGCACCGCTGGCGGTCCACCACAGACACATGCCGATGGAGCCCCTTAAGTTTCCCATACCGAGGAAAACCAAGGAAAAGAGAGGTTGGCTGTCTTCGTTTAGTAACCACAAGTTGTGTATTTGTTTTACGTAACATTACACTTAAATTAAAGTTAATTTATTTTATTATCGTTTCTCTGAAGTTTTCCGTCCTTTTAAACGTCCGGTAGTAACGGAAAACATCCATTATCGGACAACGTCCGAAGTCAATTTCTGAGCCGTTTGTTTTTCTGTGTTTTCTGTGTTGTTTTCTAGCTTAGTTACAACAGCACTAATAACATACACACGCATATATATGTCATATATATAACAGTGCAGTCATATATAGTCATTATAAATAAACTATATAAGCTTTGTTTTTAGCTGTGACGTGTTTTAAATAGAGGCTGGTAGCAAGGAAACGATGCTAGCTAGCAGTTAGCATGCTAACAGTGGTGCTTGTTTTATTTCAGTTACCAGCTAACTGTAGTTTTATTTACAATTAATGGTAAATCTCCGTGAACATCTGCGTCTAAAAGTTTGATTTCAGCTTTATGTTGTCATGTTAATGAGAATTAGCTAACTTATGGTCACAGTCTCCTCGATTTGTTTACATTTTAGAGAGTTGGGCGTGTGTGTGCACATGTAGTGTGGGTTCCCCCTCTTTTATTTATTTAAATGTTGTTTTTTTTTGTTGTTAATTAGAACTAAATATATTTAAAAAGACACAAACTTCCTAAATTAGGACATTTTTGTTATTTTTAAGTCAGGTTGCCACTTTACCTTCTTTGACAAAATAAGATTTAACTAAGGATATTCTTGTGCCAAAGATTAGAATAAAAAAAAGACTACATAAGAATAAAAAAATATTAATAAATATAAAGTGTATAAGAAGTAGCGCTAACATCATATAATAACATTAAATCCCTAATCCTTTTTTTATGCAAATCTTTTTTATGTGTTTGCACATTGACTCAGGTGTGTGGGATGCACCTGAGCCCCCTCCTCCACACTGGGGGAGGCAGCTGCTGCAACTTCTTTCAGTCTCTTGAGGATTATTTGGCACCAAAAAGGCTTCAAAATCCTGTTCTAATTGAGGGGCCCTAACAACTATTTGTTGTGGGCTCCCCAGATGCACAAACCATCTGTTTGGGTGTGGCTCACCTGAAAGCGGAATAAAGGCTCGACTTTATTAGAACACGTACTGAACATTTATTTCAGATTTTTGATCCTTGTGAAATCTGTAAAATAAGCAAATACAAAAATCAAATATTGTAAATGAGGTCAGGTTAGTGTCTTTATTTGTCTGGATGCCTTGGGGGATAAATGTGGAAGGCTGTAGCTTATTACTGTTGTCAGTTTATTGGCAAAGAGGGTTGTTATCCAAATTTAACTTGGTTTCTTCCGTATGTTGTACTTTTGTCCTGTTGCTTTTACTACTGGTACTCCTACTCCACTTTTCTTTCCCAAGTTTGGGCCACTTTGTTCTAATGAAGGGACATCTTTAATGCTACAGCATACTATGATATTTTAAACAATACTTTGCTTCCAACAGTTTGGTGAATGCCCCCCGAGCACAAAGCCAGGTCCATAAAGAAATGGTTTCCCTAGTTTTGTGTGGAAAAACTTGACTAGCTGCACAGAGCTCTGACCTCAACCCCATTTCAGCGTCAGTGTTGCGCCAGTAGAGGCTGTATTAGCAGCAGAATAATGCCCATGGTTTTGGAATGACCAACTTAAGCATCGCGATTCTCAAAAACACCAATATTGATTTTGTTATTAATAGTTTACATGCGATGATTCGTGGCAGACAGTGGCTCACTCTGTGTTTGGATGTTGGATATGACTGGGACTGTGATGAATGCAAATGCAGATCCCACTGTTCTGTTGGCGTGTGTTGCCTACACTTCCTGACAGCTCAGGGGAAAAGGATTGTTTGTGATCATAAACAATCATTAGTGAGAAAGGATTATTAGTGAGTCCTCCAGAGTCCAGGGGGTGTAAACTCATACTGACCTTTTGTGTATTTTTACCAGCTCTGTTCCAGTACGTCTCCATTGAGTCCAGGGAGTATGACGACATGATGACCATCCTGACCTCCAGCTACATCGACACCGGCTCCGCTGGCTGCTTCACTTACTGCAAACCTCGGCTCGTGCACAGTGAGCTGCTGGAGAAAGAGGTGAGAGACGGACGTGTGGAGGAGCGTTGCCCTTTAAATATGTCCTGTTGCTTTAGTGCTGCTTATAGCTGAAACGCCATCGAAGTTTGGAGATGTTGACATGTTCACCCATCATCTACATTGCCCAATGTGTACAAGGGTTTGTGGAGTTTATGTCAAATCATTTTGAAGTTAATTGTAGAGAAGTGATAATTATTAATAATAGTAATAATAAGTGTGTTTGTGTCAGTTTGTGGAGAAGAGGAAGGAGATGAAGGCAGATGGGAGGACAGACAAGGAGCTGGAGGAGAGCTACTGCTTCCTGTTATCTGATACTATTAAGGTGAGATTAACACTGAGCTGTAAGTGATTGTTGTCTAAAGCCAGTTTCACACTACACGACTTTTAAAGTCATCAGATCGCTGTGCTGCTCACAATACACACGACTTCCTGTCTAGTTATCCTGAGTCTTTAAGCTGTTGTGGCTTTCACACTACAAGATCTTTCAGCAGAAGGAATCCAGACAAGTATGTCTGGTCTGGTCACAGGAAATGACGTAATACCACACGTCTTTACTATTCATTTAATTTCCTGTAGGTTCACACATAGCGGTCGAGCGCTGCTTTGCGAGCGCTGAGCCAACGCCTAAATGCCTCTGATCTGGGGCTTTTGTCTAGGAGATCCAAAAAACTGCGGGCGAGTGGAAAACTTGTGCTAAAGTGGTGAAGTGTAAACCTGGTATGACAGGACGGGAAGAAGTCTGAATTAGACGAGCACAATACAAGCAGTACCTGTGCAGGAGTTTTGTTTTTTTGGCATTCCTCCTGGGTCATAGGTATTTTGTCCCAGTCGATCTGCAGTACTGCAGAAACCAACAAAGAAACGACTTTGCCTTGTACTTCAGGGCTGTGAAATACAAGGCAGCGCCACAGATTGATGTTATGCCTTGCCAAAAGAACTGCCTTTGTAATAAACAGTGAAGCCGGAACAGAATCAATTGATATCTGTCAATGAGCCTTAACCTTTAAGATTGATATTTTAGCCCGTTTTTAATCTATCTATCTGTGTGTTGTAGCTGCCCGGGCTCTGTGAGAAGGGGCTGCTTGTGGGTCAGAGCTGGATCACAGTGCTGGGAAACCCCAGTAAAGGTAGGAGTGAACAGATACATGCTGATACAAACAAAGAAAATCACTACTTAAAATCTTTATTTTGACCTTTTTCCATCAGTTTTTTGTTAATTCTGAGCTGTTCATGGGAACACGTGCTTAATGTTGTCTCTCTTTTGTGTTTGTGTCATTAGGAGTGTATCTGTCCAAGTACTCAGACCTGCTTCAGATCAACCTCCTAAATCCTGGATTCATGGGCGAGATCCTCATCTTCAAAGTGATGAAGGTAAATCAGAGGCAGGAAACATAACTACAGTTTTTGCTTCTTGCTTTGCTGCAGTGCAGATGTTTATTTCTCCTGCTCTCTGCTTTGTTTCCACGTAGCTATTAGATAGTTTGCTACTTTTCCTAAATGTATTTAACTCCAGGAATTATAAGGGGACTCTCTGTCACAATTAAGTCATTGGGAGGAATTCTTCTTTTTTTTTTTTTTAAACATTCATTAAGAGGATCATTTCTGACAGAAATTCTGGGTCGTTCAGTTAATTTGGTCCGGAGCAAAAAAAAAAATTCTATTCTATTTTAGTTCTGGTCTGTTTCCTGTTCCTCTTTTTATAAACGAAGCAAGAGGAGTAAACATGAAGTCATACAGACTGACAGTTTTGGCGATTTTCATCCTGCATCATCAGGACCAACAAGATGTATCTGATTTAGGAGAACATATGAAAGTGGCCCAAATCAGAATTGAAAAGATCAGATTTCATGTGATTTGTGCTGTTCGCACTGTTCACTTCTGAGTCACATGTACAGAAGAAAAATCAGATTTTGGCCACTTTTGTCTGAACGTAGCCTCAGACAACACGGTGCCTCTGTGCTCATTGATGGAGGCACTGACTGTTATCAACTACGACAGAAGATTAAAAGTACTTGAAAATTGCACTGGAGGAGACTTGTGAGATGACGCCATAACTTTCCAATGAAACAGTGAAGTCAGGTGCTGTGACTCGGATTTCTACCTGCTGGGATAATCTGGGTGCAAAACCTAAAGATAAGTGCAAGATTGGACCAAATCAAGTTTATTTATAGAGCCCAATATCACAAATTACACATGTGTCTCAGTGGGCTTTACAGACTGTACAGGATACGACCCCCTCTGTCCTTAGACCCTCACACTGCACAAGGAAAAACTCCCACAATAAAAGGGGAAAAATAGAAGAAACCTCAGGGAGAAACTGAGGAGGGATCCCTCTCCCAGGGCGGACAGACGTGCAATAGGTGACGTGCATTTTCATTGAACTATTAATGAAATTAACATTAATGGCCCGCCGCTAATGCGGAACAGAGACCTGTTGCACCTCGACACACAGCAGCCTCTGCACCACCAAGACAAAACGCCACAGCCTCAACATGCTGAGAACAAGCTCATGGATCTCACTTCTCACTCCTCCCATCACGCCCCCCCCCTCGCCCCCTTTAGGAGCCACTTACAAAATGGAAAAACTGGTTTATCCTGGAACTAAATGTTGGGTTTGAACCCCAACACTTGTATTTTACCTGCATAAAGAAGACACAGAGAATTGAATTATGATTTACTTGCAAGGAGAGTGATCAGAGACTGTTCAGTTACAATCCTCCAAACTCACTCTGAGACAGTCTCCGCTCTTCCTTCCTTTTAATGTTTTTAGGAACGCCCTAGGTTACATGAGATCTCAACTGCTGAAGGAAAGGGGTGGTAACAAACCAGTTGAGACCTGTCTTGTTTTATGTCATCATAACCTGCTTCTGCTATCTGGTGAGATCATACAGTGTTCGTGGGTACAGCAAGAACTCCCTCTTCCAGTCAGTTCTTTTATCTTGTGCAGTCAAGGCCATGTTGTAAGAACAAACTGTTCTCGGTTCCTGCAAGCACAGCACAACACACACACACATATACTATACATGGTCCTTCACCAATTTAATAAAACGGACGGTTACATAGTAAAAGTAGGATAACTTATGTACAATTATTCCAACACTAAACTCAGCTCCTCGAGCTCTGCTGCATCGTCTGCCTCCGCCACAACCAAGCACGTTCTGTGACTTTGACCTCGCTGATTAAAAAAAAAGATCATAGCTCTCTCCTGCTGTTGAGACTGACGAGGCCGCCGAGGTCACCTGACCTCCCTTCCACGAGATGTCGCTGACAAACTGAGCTCAGAGATTAAGGCACTGGCTGTGCTGCTCCTGGAGGCCACTAGACAGATTCTTTATTGTCCTTTTCCAAGGAAATGTGTTGCCACAGTTTGTACAGAGCCTCACATAAATACATTATACACCACAACACATCCCTGTACACATAGCACCTACACACACACAATGTCAGCTTAGCACCACATGATAATCCTGGACAAAATAATTCACAATAACGACTTTTGCTCGATATGATATCGACGGATCCTGTTTCAACTCTTTGTGTCTGTATCTTTCTCTCAGTATGCAGCGATAGACATGGTAACAATAAGTTTTTGACGATTGAATTGTATCTTATTTTTTTGGTTTCAGGGGAAAGTGAAGAGCATCTATGAAAACATGAAGAACCTTCTGGACCCAACTCCTCGCTTCGACAGCCACACCTCCAAGAACGCCAGCAAAGTCACGTCGCTGTCCTCCTACCGCGCCTTTGAACTCACACAGGTACACACACACACACACACACACACACACACACACACACACACGCACACACACACACACACACACACACACACACACAGAGACAGACTCAGCGACCACTAATAAATACACAATAATATACAGTATTTTATTCCACTGTACAGTATTTAATTTTAACTTCTGTTTTATATTAGATTAGATTAGATTTTATATGTGTATATTTCTCTTATTCCTGAATTTTAGTTGCACCATTATGTCCTTTGCACTATTTTATTTCTTTTTCATGTCTTAAGTATTCAGTCACATTTTTGGAGGAGCCTGGGATTTTTTAGCGCCAACAACTGAGCTGTAGCTGCTGTGCATATGAAAAATAAAGCCTTTGAATATCCCTGGATTTTATTACACTTGGACAGAAATGATTTTGATGAACTTTTTATCTCTTGGACAGTGAAAATAATTATTTAAATGGTTTAAACTGCTTCAGTGATCAACATGATGGAGGTAAAAACTAAAATCATATATAAAATCTCAGATATAAATGTGTCACATGACACGCCTGGTGTTTGTGAGGCTTGGTGAATGTGGCTTTAAGTGGCGAGGATTATTTTTATATGGTTTTGTTAAAAGATCTCTGAGATTTAAAGTTGGGTTGAGCTTTGAAGCTTTGTTCTGTTTATTTCAGCAATACTTCTATGAGTACTCATTCGACGAGCTGCGGCAGCGGCCTCGCCAGGTCTGTCCGTACGCTGTCATCTCCTTCCAGTTCAAAGGAAAAGACTCTCCACTTCCCAGCAAACCTCTGGCCCCTATCAGGTATGGAGAACCGGTTAAAGTAAAAAAAATAAACTCTGTGTTTTTCTAATGAACAGTCTTGACGGCTACCACCAAAAACACCTCAAATAAATCAACACAAACATATCCAGAAACACTTAATAAGCAAAGTTCAGTTTTTCAGTTCTGGATATAAATTCAAATGCAACATTGTCTGTGAACTCCAGAAAACTGTTCAAATTAAATTACTCTGCTAAAGTAGCTTAAGAATTTAACCTTAACTTTGGAAGTCTTGTGTTGACTTTGTGCTGCTGAGAACTTCATGCAGACCTCAGATATTTTAAACACGTGACAACAACTGCTTTCAATTAAAGAAGTTCTACATTAAAATGATCTTAAAGTCTCACGGGATAATATAGTCTGTGTTTTGGGCAATTATTTCATTATTTATAAAAAATGTTCACATGTAAATGTAAATAATTTTGTATGTTAAGACTTGAAACTTGTTAACGTCGGGTCATCAATCACAACAAATATGATTCAAATTATTTTGTGTGGCAGTGCAGACTTCTTTTAAATATAATTTTCAATTATAAATGCATAATCCATGCAACAATAATGTAAATGTATTGAACTAAATCTGTCACCTGGATGTTTTTTTTGTATGATTATTTGTGTAGCAATTTAAATTATTCAGAATTAGTTTCAAATTGGCTCAGATGCACAAAATATGCTCCATGATTTACAATCTCAGCACTAAATATCTGAATTGACGTTCTTTGTGTCGTGTTTGATGGACAGGTTGAACAGTCAGTCAGCAGAAGGGAGTAAAGGTGAGTCAGTTTACCATCAAATCACACGACACCTTTAAATAAGATAATTCACACTTACAGCTCAACTATAGGAACCTGACAGTAACGCTGACGAGCTGTCTCTGTCTCTCTCTCTGTCTCTCTCTCTCTCTGTCTCTGTCTCTGTCTCTGTCTCTCTCTCTGTCTCTCTCTCTCTGTCTCTCTCTGTCTCTGTCTCTCTGTCTCTCTCTGTCTCTGTCTCTGTCTCTCTGTCTCTCTCTGTCTCTCTCTCTGTCTCTCTGTCTCTCTCTCTTTCTGTCTCTCTCTGTCTCTCTCTCTCTCTCTCTGTCTCTCTCTCTGTCTCTCTCTGTCTCTCTCTCTTCTCTCGCTCTCTGTCTCTCTCTCCTCTGTCTCTCTGTCTCTCTCTCTTCTCTCGCTCTCTGTCTCTCTCTCCTCTCTCTCTCTCCTCTGTCTCTCTCTCTGTCTCTCTCTCTCTGTCTCTGTCTCTCTCTGTCTCTCTCTCTGTGTCTCTCTCAGAGCGCGCTCAGTTCACAGTGTGGACCGGAGATTTGGTGAAAGGTGACCGAGTTCTCTTCCAGATCTCCCTTCGCTCCTTCTCTCCTCCCTTCCTGCCCCACAGACTGTGAGTACTGCACTGACTTCTCCGATTGTTTACGCAACTTTTTAAAACTGTGTAAATGTGCCTGTCGGCTGTGTTACATTATCTTGGCGGGTTGGGGACAGCCGCATTTCCTCTGTTCTTCATAGATCTGGCCTCTTAATTTTGCTCTTAAAGATCACCATTTTCATGCAAAATCTCACCTTGTGTCTCCTTCAGACCGGAGAAGTTGGAAATCGGTTGTTTGATGAAGCTTGAGCAGGTGACCAAGCACCTGACCTCCGACCTGCTCTCCTACAACCTCTACACCAGCAGCCAAGAAGGTGAAGTCAGATTAACCCTCGGAGTGATGTTACATTACAGCCCGGGATGCAGCCGATGGACAAGGCTCATTCTTGTGGACTGAGTTACAAATATCTGTTATTTTCAATTAGCAGTAATCTGCATTTCTGAAACTGTATTTGCACCATCACAGGACACCAAACATCCTTTGTGTGAAAGCAGAATGTGCATTACTTTGCTGTAGTATTGTCTATTTATGTAGCGCTGCACCAAATTTATTATTAATCAAAGCTTCTATTGATGTTTTTCGATGAAGCTTTGAATGTCTGTCGTTTTGTTTTTATGACGTCATCCCCCTAAAAAAAAAAAAATTCCTCAAACAAAATCCTTCATTTGATTAATCGTATTAATGATTTAGTCTTTAAAAAATTAATTAAATCAGGTTTTTTTTTTGTTTTTTTAATATAACTTGTGGGAGAGCGGGAAAGCAAAAAAAAAAAATTTTCCTGCAGTGAAAGTTTTTCTTAAAACGCTAAACACCAAAAAATATGGATTGAAGCAGAATATTTCGTTAGATAAAACATTTTGGGAATTTTTTTTATAACCATCTTTTTTCAATAAATGTTTTTTTTCCCCCAGAATGAATAGACACGCAAAAAAAACCTGAAAAAACAAAGCATTCGAAATGTTGATTTAGAATTTGGATGTCAACGTTATGAACGAAGCTTTGAATTATTCAGTACAGCCTTATTACATATCAAACTAAAGCAGAAATTGAATACGGTTTTGTGTGTTTTGTGTGTGTGTAGTTGTGACGAACGGCCATTGCTGCAGTCTCCTGGAGGTGACTGACAGAAGTCGGTCTACGACCAGCGTGACGAGACTGCTGCAGGAACTGGAGATGAAGAGAGTGGTGGGTTTCTTCTTACCTAAATATTGTAAATCACTTTGCAATTGCAGAGTGCATTGGATGAGTTTACATTACAGGACAGCAACACTGCAGCCGGGGCTTTCATTTTCCTCGATGTCGGAGATAACCATGCTTTTATTCCTAATTTCTCCTTTTCCTTTGCTAATGCAAACTCAATACTTTCCACGCGTTTAACTAGACACAGTCTTAAAGATATTGACATTTGTAAATATCTTCCACAGCTGAATATTCTCTCCCAACTCCCTGAAAGTATGACATGGCATTTTTGTGGAGAATATTTCTTTGTGGAATATGTAATGAAGGAGGCTCTGTAATACCTCCCTTGATTTCTTTGTGAGTGAAAGTAAGAAAGAACTGTAACCAACTACAAGTTGTACTTATTATTAGTTACTTTAATACAGGTTAAACAGAATTAGACAAGCACATCCTCACATATTTCAATGATTTGCTCTGTGTGTATCTCAACATGACCGAAGTAGAAAAGTGCATTTTTGTGTAAGAATTTGATGAAAACTAAAAATGAATGAATGCTAACCTGTAACCGCAGAAGCATCAGGAGGTAAAATAACTTTTGGAGGAGCTTATAATTGACTGGAAGAAAGTAGAAAAATAAAATTAGAAAACAGCAATGAAGGAAGAAGCAACAAATGAAGGAAAGATGGGAAATAAGTGTTTAATGACGGTCGTCTGTTCTGCCCTCAGGTTTTGGTGATTCCACTTTCAGACAGAGGCTTTCTCCTCCTGATATCCAGCGTCCAGATGGCCACAGCCTCAGGTATGACGTGTAGTGTACTGTAAAGGTCGGGGATAACTAGCGGCTGTTGAAAAATAAGGCAAAACTGAGACTGAATAACCTCTGTAGTGTGAATTATTCCACTTTTACCACGGCCACCTGCCAGTGCACTCTTCAAATGCTTTTTATTAAATGTAACATAACATTAGGGATAAGAAAACAAGTAGATAGATATCTGCTCAGATTTACACAACCACTGGTCATTGTTGCAGTGTA
>CALSBV010010288.1:84572-112610 GCA_943590825.1 Bovichtus diacanthus
GCAAGGAATGCTGTGTCCTGCTCCCAAACACCACCGGGTGAACATGGACGGCTATCTGCGCTCCTACCTGTACAGCCCAGCCCTCTACCTGCTGCCAGTGTCCCGGGCCAGGCAGATGGTGGAGGCGCACTGTGGCCCCGAGGAGCCACGGGAGGTGAAGTTCAAGAAGACCTGTGGAGGCCAGAGAGAGGCGACGGGGAAGGAGGCGACCAGCAACGCCAGAGACGGACAGACCAACACTCAAAAGGTGAAAACTGATATTTAGTCAACCGTGCCCAGTTTTGAAAATCTGCACCCGCAAATTAAATATAAGTCCTGCGACCTGACCCGTGATTAAACACACAGGCTACACAGTCACTCTCTTTAAAGTGCTTTATTTTTACTGTGGTTTAAGCTGGGTTCTCCATTCTTGAACTACAAATCCAGCCGAAAAGTATTTTTCCCCGGCTGTACTCGATGCCAGGATGTTGAGCAATCAGTGCCAGCCTCTCACAATAACAAAAAATCCTGGCACCTGATTATACTTCATAATATTAGCTGATTTAGATGTTTTAAAATACTGTGTAATCATTTCCCTTTCTGCCAGTATCATTTTCATTTCATTAAAAAAAATGCACACCCGTCAATTTATCCAAATGTATTTTTTTCCACGTTGCACATCTTTTTTGCGGGTTATCGGCCCGGTGCAGGAATCTGACCATGACTACTGTCGTGGAATTCAGCCGATACAAACTAAAATAGATAAAATAGGCGAGATATTACACTGAAATAAAGATACTTGATGAATTAGTTGCCTTAGAATTCTTGCAAGAAGGAACAACGATGCAGAGTGTCAAGCAGTCTGCAACAAAGCTCAAAATCTCTTCACTAGTACAGGCATTTTATACAGAAGATAAGGTGGAGTGCAAAGAGGAGATACAGGGAAAATACATCTGTGGTGTATTTGCTGCTGTTGAATAATAAACTCGGCCAGCAGCTGCCTAAAACTCAAGGCTGGGAAACTGATAGAAGAAAAGGTGCACAGAGATACAGAGGGTCCCTTGATACATTGAAAACTAAAGGTGCAAGAACAAGAAGATCCGTGAGAAGCTAAAGCTTCACATCGTCTTGGAATGGACAAATAGAGAAACAATGCGACTGCAAAGGTCACACTTCAAAGGTCACGATGAGTGCAGTGAAATTTTCCATTATACTACCAAAACATATTAATGTGGACAAAGATTTCTTTACCAATATGGTGTCAGTATGATGTAATGTAGACAGTTTAGAAACATTCAATTCTGTTGGGATTTATTTATTTTGTCATCCTGGCCTTTCAGCCCAGAGTGAACTCAAATGTGTTTTCTTTGTCGCTCAGATGCAGCAGCTGATAGACCTGGTTTTGACCTGTAAGAGAAATGCCGAGAATGAGGTGAGAAGGGAGGAAGGAGGAGCAGGAGGAGGGGTGAAGGTACAAGGGAGGAAGAGGAAACTGGAACAGGAGACGGCAGAGAGAGCGCTTAAGTTCCTGAAGGCATCACAGGAACACGGAAGACACAGCAAGATTCCCGGTAAGGAGACGAGAGGCTTCTTTTCCCCTGCCAGCAACACGCTTCACTGAGGACTTAATTCCTGTGTTTTCACTGCATAGATAGAAATTCAACTGCTTTCCCTTTTGCTTTTATTCAGTTAAGTAGCTTGTGATGTCTGTGGACCTTGGTGGATCCCTGGCTACGTAAAATTGGCTTTTGGGGCCTAAAATGTCACATTTAAAGTCAGGATCGAGATCACCTGACAAGCAAGTTGTTGCCCCAAATAAAGGAGTTCAAATATCCTTTGAAGGCCAAAGTTATACTTAGCAAAGTTATCTAGCTGCAAAGGTTCGAGGGGCAGTTCTATGTCTCCTCTTCCCTGTAGTGCTATTTATCAATCTAGATTGTTTTGGTGTGATTTGTGGATTGTTAAGAGATATCGGCTCTAGAAATGTCTTTTCTCCAATATAATGGAACCAGATGGCTTGTAGTTCTCAAAGCACCAAAAAAATAAATTTGAAGAACTCGACAGCAATGACCCGGTTACTCAAGATAATCCACACCTTGTTGTGAGCAGCTTCATGAAGGAGCTTTTTTCTTTTTTACTCGCTACACTCGCCAACGAGTGAGCACGACAGCGTACACTTTGTTTTGCCGCTACAGTTGGTTTTTGCTTTGCTTTCAGTCTGAAAACACCTTGATAGATTGTTTACTCTTATATGTGTGTTCACCTTGGAATCAATGGGTGACGCGTTGCTTACTGACATGTTTTCTCTCCGCTTTGGGCTCCTAGTTAAAGGAAGCCCTGTCCCCGCCTCTCCTGGCTCTCTTGCGTCTGTGATTGGCTCGGTGGGTTTGAAGGACGCTGATCTGAGGGAAGATAGATCTGAACTAGCTGCTAAACTTCTCAGTCTGCTAACAGGTGACTGGATACTGGGACTTCCTGCTAGACCATATACACTAACTACTCTAACACCTACAACATTGTGTTCATAATCTGTTCTTTTTATTCTTTCACACGTATTTCAGTTGGTAACGTTGCATCCAAACACTAGAAGGAGATCATAGGACGTCACTGGTTATGATTTAGAATGCACCGATTGACCGGATTGATCTCAAATCGTAGTCGGACAAAATTTTTAATCAGCAAAGTCAGACTTTGGCTAAGAAAATTGCAATCGGTGCATCTCTAGTTACGATGACAGCATTTTGAGAGCACTGGATGAAAAACTAAACTTTGAAAATTAATGTTTCTTTGCCCACTGACAGCCCTCAACCAGGCTGCCAGGGGAGCGACCAATCAGAGCCTTTGTGAAGTGCAAGAGGAGGCGCAGAGGACATCCTGGCCTTTCGATAGGTTGGCCACCAAGCTGGGGCTGCCCACCAACTGTGACATTGACCTGAGGAAGCAGGACGAGCTGGAGGTAACTGTGACGCTTTAAGTGAATATTTAGGTTGCATAGAACAGATGCATAGAGTCGCTGCTCGTGGTTTGGTGCAGGCACATAATCATAGTGTACAATGGGAACGCAGCTACAGCTGAGATGCTGTGCACATGTGCAGTGAAAGCATAAGAAGTCTGATTACTTTGTCATTCTAGTTTAATGGTTTGAAAGTGAAGCTTTCTCCATCATGTGGAGGATCTGCAACTCGCTGTTCATTCAAATTACGAGCACTTTTCAGAACTACTGTGTGTAAATGACACTCTGAAAATGTCTCAAAAAAACAAAGAAATAAATATAGTCACTCTTGGATATAAATATTTCTTCCCAACACACCGGTTAGCACAAGAGCTAACAAACTCTTTTTTTGCAAAAAGGTTTAATCAAATCAACACTAAGAGATAAAGGTTTTTTGTCTTGATACAATACCTACGTGATGCTCATATGTACCAAACCGCCTTGAAGTGATTCCTTCATACTGTGACTGCACTCACTGTAAGAGATGAAGCAAAGCCCTCAGTGTGTAAAAACGATAAATAATTGAACTTAATTAATTCATAATTTGGCACTTCTGCTGGTAAAAACAGAGTCAAGCATCTTCACTTTTCTAGACTGTCTTTTATGGAGCAGGCAGGGTTATAAAGTGTGTGTGTTTTTTGTGTGTGTGTAGGAGCAGACGCTGGGCAGCGTCAGTAGTTCGGAGGGATTCAGTCCCAGCTCCCACAGCGGGGAGATGAATCATCACGGAGCAGCAGGTAGAGGAGGAGGGCTCGGGAGGAGAGCAGGAGGATACGAAGAGGAGGAGGAAGAGGAGGAGATCCCGTGGGTTCTCATCCCCATCACAGGTCTGTCTGTCTGCCCAGGCTACTAGAGCTGTTTACATGGCTCATTAAAAATGAATATTCCCGTTTACATGCAGACGTGCAGACTCTTCCATAATGTTTAAAATTCAGAATAATAGAATTTTAGTGTGTGTGCTATCTCCAAGTCACAGAAGTGACCAGGATGAAAGTTAACTCTGAACTCTGTCTGCAGGTGTGTGTTCGCAGAGGTACACCCAGAGAGACCGAAACATCCCTCAGGACCCTCGCTTTCAGCACCTCACCACGGCAACGAGCTTCACCACAACAACCGAACCTCCCAGGATGAGCCGCACCCCGTCCCCCGATCCCAGCCCCCCTCACTCCCTCTCCCTGTGCCCTTCACCCGACCCCAGTCCTCCCCCTTCACCCTCCCAGTGCCCGTCTCCAGAGCCCAGTCCGCCCGCTTCCCCGTCTCAATGTCCGTCCCCTGAGCCCAGCCCTCCCCCCTCTCCCTACCAAGGCCCGTCTTCACAGCCCAGACTTTCTCCGGACCCTCCTCAGCTCCCCATCCCCTCCCGGTGCCAGTCCGCGGGGCCTAATGAGCTCAACCTGTTTAACAAGGCCCACAGCGGAGCTAACGAGGAGCAGTTAGCCCCCACAGCCTCCAGGGAGTGTGCAGGTAACCTCACCCACTGTGTTGGTCTGTTCAAGTTTTAGACTGAAATGCCACCGACAGCTTTTACTGCCACGTCATGGATGTTGTCCATTTCATAGTTAGAAACTTGAACATTTGTAAATTGGTCCAATTTTATTTCCTGCTGCAGTATTTGCTGAAGCCTGGCTGTTAGAATCAGATTATTATTGATTATTGCCAAGTAGGTTTTCACATGCAAGGAATTGCTTTGGTGTATAATGGTGCAAACATAAACACAGAAAGAGAAATTCAAATGAAAAAATAATAGCCAATCTTGAAGAAAAATGTTTTTTATAAAAACTATTATAAGATAAAAATGTGTACAAGAAACATAAACATAAAAAAAGAAATCCTGTAAATACTGCAGTCTGAAGTCTTACAGCCACTATTTGCTTTAATTTAGCTAATTGTTTGAGCTGTACCACATAGTTTGAAGATTCATTCTAAAATCAATATTTGAATGCTGCTCTTTTTCTTTTTGTATGTCTATTTACTGTATTTGAACTCGGTATTTCTGCACAGTTCCAGGTAAAGATTATGCTACACTAATATGATTAGTATTACACTATTTGTAGAATTACTTCCAGTGCTGGCTGCGCAGGTTTGTTTCTGACGCGTGTGAGCCAAACATATAACCAATAACTCCAGAGCGTCTATTTAAAAATGATAGATGTAATAATTTCCAAAATTTACTACATGTTTTTATTTAAAGAATCCATATTTGTTGGCGTTTAGACTTGTAAGTTGATAAAATAATAACATATTACGACAAAGTTTTGAATGTAAAAAGAATATGAGTTAAGTTTTACTATGTGATGTATAAAAAAGTTATCAGTCGGTTCATGTAGATGACAAGTTATAGGGAAACACAAAGTGTGTAAGTGAAGTCGGCTTCAATTCATCCCTTACGCTTCACCTGCTTAGATTATTATTCGTAAAAGCCTTGACCACATTCTGCACTGTAAAAAATGTCTCAACAGTCCCTACTTGTGTTGTTATAAAGTTTCTTTGCTCATTATAAATCTGTTGTGTATTCTGCCTCCTGCAGGAGTGTCCAAGGACAGAGAAGAGAAATCTCAGGGGAAAGAAAAGAAGAATGAAGAGCCATCTATTTCTGCATCCATCCAGCCGTCTGTCCCTGCGGCTCCAGAGAGGAGGAAGAGTCCCTCACCATCACCCGCTGAGCGAGAGAAGGAAGATGCAGAGGGCAAAACGGGGGAGGCGAAGGAAGTACAGGCGGAACTTTTAGAGGACAAAGAAATTGGGCCAGTTGAAAAGGTCCAAAAGCGAGGAAAAGAAGACGAGGAGGAGGAGGAGATGATGCATGTAGTAGCTAGTGATAAGGAGCAAAAAGGAGAAGTGAAGGAACTTGGCTCTTTGTTTTCTCCGCCCGTCTCCTTACTTCCTTCTTGTCTTGACAGCGTTGTGGACAAACATCTGGGCGACTTCTCCTCTGAGATGCAGCTCCTCCTGCAGGAGCAGAGCGTTCACTACAGCTTCCCACAATCCCCACACTCCACCTCCAACACAGAAACCAGCGCGCCTCAATGCACACTCCCACACACCCCCATAACTCAGTTTTCACAGTATGTGTCTTTCTACAACCCCTGCCCCCCCGTCCAGGACTACATTAGCTCACTAATGCTTGGCATTGACAACATGCTGACAGAGTTTGACGACAGCTGTCCGAGCCACAAACCTGGCACCAGCCGGACTAATGTTGATGCCGCGCTGGCGAGCAGAGTTAGTGATTTTGTGTCCAGCATCCGAGCATCCAACACTCAAACAGAGAGAGACGATGACGTACTTGGTGAGCAGACAGCTGCTGACCTCGATGCGTCTGTCAGTCAAAATCCTGCACTCTCCAGAGGAGGGGAAGTGTGGCAGCCACATACGATCCCCAAGCATGTTCCTGACGCTGCAGCCAACAGTCCCCTGTTGTCGCCTCATGTCACTTTATCTGTTACTACCTCTGCGTCGGGTTCTGTCTACAAGCCCGCCAACACATCCGTCCTCATTCCTCCTCTTCACAAGTCCCCACAGTCCCACTGCAAACCACAGCAGAGTCACACAGAGGTCAGCAGAACAGCCTCTCATAACGTCAGACAAACACAAGACAACAGCACCAGCAGGACTGTACCCCCACCCTGTACACCGCTACAATGTAGTCAGGCAGGTACAAACTGTGAGGCGACTTTGCCAGGGCGCAGCGGCGTCTCTGAGCCCTCGACAGACCCGTCGCACCCCTCTGAGCCGGTCTCCAGTCCGGCCTCCTTGTCGGGCCCCGGGCCCGCTCCCCCGGCCGCAGCGCTGAGCTCCCTGATCAGCCAGCTGCAGCCAGAAGTGTTCAACAGCCTGGTGAAGATCATCAAAGACGTCAAGAGAAACTCCCTGCAGTTCTACCTGCACAGCACCGAACCAGGGGACCAAGTCCATGAAGACGTTAAGGTAACGTCATGGGACGAGCGCTGATGCCTAAATACATACAAACCTATGTTAATATTTTTGTCTTAGTTATCTGCAATGAATGTAAAGAAAATCGACATCTTTTAAATTAGAAGATTCCGGTGAAAATTATAGAGAAATATTAGAAATATAATAATAGCCTCAATAAACAAATACTAATAAATAAATTAGGGATGCACTGATATCGGACCGATACTGGCTCAAATAGCTGGATTGGGTATCGTGACAATGGGGCCAATCTATTTAATTCAATTCTATGCTTATATAGCATATACATCATATACTAGAATGTTTATTCCTGTTTAATAACAGATTTAAAGATTTGACTAATGTGTTGCTGCATTCAAAAGCTTTACACTTGAATTGTAATTCCTGTTCATTTTGAAGAATTTTTTTTTTTACCAAGTTGCTTCTGTACGATTTATTATTTTAATAATAAATAACAATTCAATAAATGTATAACAATTTATTTCTTACATTTAGTTTTTTTTAATGTAGGAAAGCAATGTTTAAGTCAAGCCTGCTGTTGCTTTTTACACGTAAAATAATGGTCCCAGTCTCTTACACACAATGAAGCGTACAGCTCATTTATCAAACGTGTGTGTGTGTCTGTGTGTGTCTGTGTGTGTCTGTGTGTGTGTGTGTGTGTGTGTGTGTCTGTGTGTGTCTGTGTGTGTGTCTGTGTGTTGTAGGACTACCTGTTGAAGCAGGGGAACACCGAGCAGAGTCCTGTGGCTTTTCTGAACCAAGAAAACTCTGCAGACAGACTGCTGGTCGTCATTAAGAACAAAGACATAGCCGGACACATACAC
Organism: Bovichtus diacanthus; assembly: GCA_943590825.1. Lineage (NCBI taxonomy): Eukaryota > Metazoa > Chordata > Actinopteri > Perciformes > Bovichtidae > Bovichtus > Bovichtus diacanthus. Next base: position 92,301 of record CALSBV010010288.1, read on the forward strand.
AAGGTACAGACTTCACTTGCAGGTCCACTAATTGTTACATTATGTGTTGTTGGTCGACCTTCTTCTGCCTTGACAGGCAGACTGCAGTGTATTTGTCGTAGTCCAGTGGTCAGTCCACCAACTAATAACCAAACCTAAAATTAGCCACTTTCCAAGAATCACAGTGTCAGGCCTCTTCCATGTATTCCCTGTTCAACAAACAGTAAAAGCACGTAATGAAGTGATGCTCACTTTACTTCCACAGATCCCAGATCTGGTGTCTCTGAAGCGACAAGCCTCTGTGGTGTTTTTGGGAATCGATACGCTGGACGACATCAGGAACAACAGTTACAACGAGCTTTTTGTCTCTGGAGGCTGCATCATTTCCGACGAGTTAGTCCTAAATCCAGACTGCATCACTAACGGTGGGTCAGGGATCAGCAATCAATTAGCAGTGTCCAACAAAATGTATATTTAGATTGTAATGCAACATTTTCTGCAACTAGTCTTACAAAAGTCCCAGTTAATGCATATTGATAATCAATGCAATGCAAATTAAATTTGTGAAAAATACTGATTATTGTGCTGGAAATATTTTTGTAATATTTACTCTGTGTAAATTTTAAGACAAATGCATTGCTGGGGCTGAACTTGTTTTTTTTAATTTAACGGACTCATGAACTGATTAAGGTGACGTTGTTCTGCAGATCGTCTGGCTGCGCTGCTGATGCTCCTGGAGCAGCACAGTTCTCTAGAGAGCGTCTGGAGGTTGAAGGTTCACTGCAAAACCCACAAGAAATTGAAAGAACAATCCAGGTACAGATGCTGTGTCTGCATTGTGTAATAATCCCACGCTGCAGCACGTCAGACACAAGATGAACCCTAGCAGGTTCTTCTTTTTATTATAACCATAGATATCGACGACTTTCAACTGAATTACTTTGATATTGAAGAAAGGATCTTAACATAATTATGAGACAAGACTTAAAATAATAAGAAGTGCCTATTTCATATGACTTCCAAGTCTATTTATGACCATTTCTTCACAATGCAGACACCGATATGCAATAATTCCAGCGGTTTTATGATTCTGAGAAGAACAGCTGTGATTTTCTTCCATTTTTGAATGCAAAATATGTCACTAGTGTTCAAAGGGTTACAGCGCCACACAGGCAAAGCTAAAGATCTCCTAAAACACTCTTCCTGTAGTGAGAAAGTAAATGCAAAATAAAGACAAAATATGTACACACTATATGCAACTGGCTTTAGACACCACCTCAACAAGCCCAGATGACTTATTGCGGGCGACTGAGTGGGCAGCCAGGCGCTCAGAGCTGCTTTAACGTGTGTTCGTTTGGTCGTCAGGTTCAGAAGAGATGCAGCCAACCTGCTGGACGTACTGTCAGCCTATCAGAAGCGGCAGATTGTTGAGTTCCTCCCATATCATCACTGCGACATGATGAACCATCAGTCACCCGACCTGGACTGTCTCATGGAGCTCCAGGCCCGATACACGCAGTACCGACACACAGTTTTCCTGACTGGTACGTACGTGTGATTAAACTTTAATTTACCACCTGACCTCTTGTATTCATTTTACTTTCCTTTTTTTTTTTACTCAGAGCATCCTTTTGAGAAGTTCTCTGCCCACTCCACTAGTGGCATCATCGTGGCCAGTTTTGAAGAAATTCTGCACAACTTTACCAGACTGGTCGGTTACCATGACATCAAGGACAGGCAGCCAATCATAGATGACATGCTGGCTCTCAAAGGTCAGTTGTTGCGTATTTGTAATATGTGAAATATTTCAGTGAATGAAAAACAAATAGCTTAAAGCGTGACGTGTAAGCACAAACATCTAATTAGACATGCTGAGTGTAAATGAACATCAGTGTCAGGATATACGTCTGAGGATCCAGAGTTATAAGTAAGTACCGATTTTTGCATTGAGCCCGACAATGATATAGAAGTGCAATGTACAGATTTAAAAATGTTTAAAAATCAATGCAGCAGAACCAGAAATGTTGTCTTTTCTAATACATGCATTCTTCTTTTTTGTCAAAAACTGGCGCTTACATTAACCACAAAGAGAAATCGGGGGAGTTGAAACTCCAGGAGAACAGCTGGGAGAGGTGGAGGAAAATCAAAAGCGGAATTAGATCATTTATATCCTATATCAGTGATTTTCAACCTTTTTTGAGCCGCGGCACATTTTTTACATTTACAAAATTCTGGGGCACACCACCAACCAAAATGACACAAAATGACACTAACACAGTACATATAATACATATAGTTAATAATATAGTTTCTAAATGTATTTATACTCAGTTAGTGTGAAACCTGGGCCTGTTTCGATGAACACAAAATGGATATCCTGGCAGTAATGGTAGAAAGACACACACGAAGCTCTTCCTCAACAGCTCTCAGTCTCTCTCTGTTTTTAGTTTTTATCGCAGTCAAGCTTGAGAAGCTCAGCTCACACAGATATGTGGTTGAAAACGAGAGCAATGTCAAAATAGCTTTGTTGGCCAGAATGGGGAACTCTTTGTAAACAGGTAACCAAAAACTGTCCAAAAGAAGATCAGCAAAGTTTAGCTTTAAACCACGACCTTGTTTCAGTTCAATGAGTTCCTCTTGCTCCTTTAAAGTCATGTCTGGCAATTGTGTTATCTGAGAGGCACTTTAGCTATCTCTTTGGCCGCGTCAGGGCCGAGCATCTCATTTACAATGGCTTTACAAGCTGGCAGTATTAATGTTTCTGCCACAGTGTGGGACTTTTTTGATTTAGCTACGAGTTCAGCAACAAGGTAGCTAGCTTTGAGGGCTCTCTCGTTTACCTTTGTGGTTTTTCTCAAAAAAGTTGCCTGTTTCTCATTGTTTGTACGTAAGCGTACAAAATAGTCCATCGGCTTGTTTTGAACGGAAGGGTGTTTCGTTTGGAGATGGCGTTTAAGCTTGCTTGGCACCATGGCGCTGTTGGATAGCTTCTCACCACACACCAAGCACAGCGGAGTCGGTGCCGTTGCATCCCCAGTGAAAGTAAATCCAAATGAAAGATAGCTTTTGCTGTATTGCCTCGAGCTCACCGTCTTGTCTTTTTTCTTTTGTCGACCACTCATACTAGGGCCTTCATCTGGGTCAGAATTTTGTCCAGGGCCCTGTTCGGCATTTGCATTTTCCCTTCTCAAAAACTTCTCCATCACTGTCACTTGCTCGTCTTGCTGTGATCCCAAACTGTCACTGTCACGTGTCGCGCAGCTCTAACTCTATTGTCTATAGCCCTCTGCTGCCACCCACTGAAATAGAAGAGTATTACATTATCTGCCACACTTTATTACAGCACAGACACCCGACAATGGTTAATTAGGTGATATTAGATAATTTCCCACGGCACACCTGACGATCTCTCACGGCACACTAGTGTGCCGCGGCACACTGGTTGAAAATCACTGTCCTATATAATATATTGTTTATAGTAGATTATCAGTGTGTTTTCTTGCCAGATTCGCTCGCGGCACTCAGAGAGAATAGACCAGATGCCGAATCTGTTGCTGAAGGTTGCCAGTTGGCTGCGGAGCTCAGTGCCGCGGGGCGTCCTGCGTTAACAGCCCAATTGGTCTACATGGGCTCCAAAAGGAAATCACAGCGCTTCACGGGTCCACTGTGAACCCCGCTTGACTCTAGATACTCCTGCTGCGTTCTCCGGTTTCTACACCACACGGCCTTTGTATTTTACTCAGTGCTCTCGTCTGTCCTTCAGGTCTCAGGAGGCAGCTGAGTCACAGTGACTCCGTGTCAGGCTCTGAACGCTCTCCCTCTATCTTCCCAGAACACATCCCTCCCCTCTCCTCTCGTGTCCCACCCCAACACTTCCTCCAGCAGTCCGACTCCACCCCCCCCACTCTCTCCCATCTGTCTGACCAGCTCGTCCCGGACGCCTCCTGTAAGGAAGGTGTGCTGCACCATTCAGACACAGACCTGGAGGTTCTTCGACTCGCCATCTTACAGTTACGGGCCGAGCGTCAGGCGCAGATGCATCAGCAGTTGGACTCTCAGGCAGAGTTAAGCATCCACTCCCTCAAAAGCTTCCTTCCCAATGTCGTTCCTACAGGTAGCGGTCACACCACCCCTCCTTTAGCTCAAGGAGGTCCCACAGAGTTGGTAAAGGTCTCTCAGGACAGGAAAGCCGTAGCAGCCACTCTGGAGTTAATTCACTCAGCATTAAAGCAGGAGACGATGGAGCAGGAGAGGAGGGAGGACAGAGCAGCGACTCCCACAGAGGAATGGAGGAGAGGAGGACGAGAGCTTGAAGATCAGAGAGATGATACTCCAGTTAGAGCGTTGGGGACACTGGGAGGAAACCAGCATCCTTCGTCCAATCAAAGCACTGCTGCAGCGACGGGACCAATTTCCCAGACAGACTCAACTATTTACGGGAGAGAGAAAGCAGAGCAACAAGGAAAACCTTTATTTCCCAAAGCAGCTAAACATGCAGCAGCCTCCTCCAGTACAACAGCTCGTCCTGTAGACGGCGACAGATCGAGGTGAGTGACTGATTACAACAAACTTTAGATGTAAAATTTGAAGAGGTTGAAAGAAATATATGATAACGTACCATCTACGATGGTGCCACTGCCCCATTAACTGTCCTGATCTTATCATGAACAGTAAAGTAACCTCGAGCCTTGTCGCTGTGTTTACTTTCGTTACCTTGTGCAGAATCAGGAATTATCAAGGAAGATAATCTGGTGTTTTTTAGGACTGATTTTAATCCTCAAGTACACAGCATGTGTGTGAACAATGCCTCTGCTCAATCTCTCACTATGACAATATAGTGATACGTTGTTATAACAAAGATTAGATTACAATAGAATCATTTGTTATGCACTGCAGTGTTAACTCTGTTATTATTACTTACAATTACTTTTGATATAACAAGAACGATTTTGTTAAAACCTGAAATTTGAGATTGCAGGATTTTTCAAGAAAAAGATTGTTGTAGTTATTTTATCATTGTATTTTAATCTCCTTATTTTCTTATGTTCTCTTTCTGGATTTTGGAAATGTTTTAATTCTAGAGCTGATACAATACTAAAATTTTGATACCAAAATAATACCTTTTGACTTAAGTTAAATAAAATCACATTCTTCTAGAAATAAATATTTTCACTTCACAAAAGAAAACAAAGATCTTAAATGTTGTCTGAGTACATGCAGCTGTACAAGAACTCTATCTAAATATAATGCAGTCTAAAATTGGCGAATTGAGATGTAATACCCAACAGTGTGATAGTCACACTGACTGCTTTCCTGATGTCTCTCCTGCCTGAAAGCTGCTGCTGAACCTCTTGTTTATCTTCCTGTAGAGACACACAGTCGGGTCAGGAACAGCCAGTAAGAGGAGAGGGAGCACCACCTGCCAGTGGCATCAAGGTAACAGGAAGTACAGACCAGGACATTTCTGATGGACTTCAAAATCTAACGCAGGTGTCAATGTGGCCACTACTTAGGAGTCCAGGCCATGGTCCAATGAAGTCCCATTCCTTTTGGTTCAGTGCTATTTGACCATTCACAAGTACTCCCTTGCGACTACGCTGCTACCTCCTGCCTAGCTGCTAGGTTACCAGGTTTTTTCATTTATGCAACACAGTAGTGCACGGGGACGATGAGAATGAATAGCTAAACTCCAGTGTCTCTAACCACCAGATATAACGGTAACAAATATTTTTATCAGTATGTGTTGGAGACACACTGCTTTATTGGAACGTGGCCTAGGCTTCTAAGCAGTGCACACATTGACACTTGCGTTTCGATTTTGGAGTGCATCTGAACCAGGTAACATGGCGCCCGAACAGGGACCCCACTTATGGTTAAGAAGAGTAACCTCGTGTAAGGCCCGTCCATGCAAAACCTTAGTACGAAGCGGGATTAAAACCCTTTGGCCAACATCGAGGTAGAACCCAGTAGCATTCTATCAAACGACAAAACTAAAGTCTTGGCCAAGGGGACGGTCAGGGTGTGCATTCAGACGTAAGCCCCTTAATACAACTAACTCACGGCTGGAAAGTGTGAAACCCGGCACCCCTAAGGGTATGCTGTTGGATTGGACAAATAGGCATTTTACCAATGAAGATAGAGTAGCAGGGTGATTCTTCAACTATCGTCATTTTTGTGTCCCAGGCAGAAATAAGAAAAACAAAAACACATTTTTTATTTTTGTAACACTCACTTAACACCAAAAGGAACATACAAAAATTAAATCATAGACCATTTTAATGAAATGTATCGTGTGTTGTAAGATGTTTCATAAAAAGAACACCTTGGGTTCCCTGTCATTTCCACCACACCATGCAAAATGTGAATTTGGTGAGGTTTTTTTAAAAGTTTTTAAACTTGGTGATCACAGCCATAGTCATGTGACAGGAGAGCACGTGGCTGCAGCACAATGACGGCTCCATGAAGGGAACTGATATAAGATACAATCAAGGCACATTTTTGGTCAATCAAAAATTTTGGCTGTCATTGCCAAATAGCTCATATCTTTTAAATGTAGAAATAATAAGAAAAACATCATTTGGTATTGTCTATTTTGTGTTTATTTAATGCTAGCTTTAAAGCAGATGTTAGCATGCTAAGTTATCATGGGATTTTTTTTTTTTTAAATGTGACAAAACATAATTTCCACAACATTTATTTCCATCACTTTGATTATTGTAATGGAAAAGACATTGTAACGGAAATGACAATTTGAGTCTTATGGCTTATATCAGTGAAAATAATGTAAATTAAACAATTAAACGAAACACTTAATTGTTTCATACTGTATGGCAACAAAGTTTTAAAAAATGCCAATGCTGGTGTGTTGGCCAACTATTAGAGTAAAACAAAAATGACCCCTTCTCTTGTTCTTTAAGATGGGACGCAAAACCACATCAGAGAGATCTAAAGCTTACAGAGAAAGGATTAAATCAGAGCAGGTTAAATACCAGGAGTCCCTCAGGAAAGACAGAAAGTTACCTGAAAAAAAGGGAACGAGGTGTTGTTAAACCTGTGTCAGAATTGTCCAAGAAAGAGCAAAGAAAAACTAGGAGACAATGGCGAACATCTCAACAAAACAGGCGCAGGAAGTTGAAAAGAGTAGCAGTAGTAGAGATTTATGGCTGGAACAACCCCACCACTGTCACCAGAACACATTCTTCTTGACCCAGAACACGTCTCACTTGGCAACTCCAGCTCCTCTGAGCCACCTGAAACATCTCACTTGCCGGCAGCTGAAAACCACACACAGAAGAAGAAGAGAAAGAAAAGAAGACGAGGGCAAAGGTCTACAGAGATCTTCATGCAACAAATGCAAAGCTGGAAGATGCCTTAAAGAAGGTTGAGAAGTACAAGAGACACTGACTTAAGAAGGAAATGGTGATGGTCGATTCACCGAAGCTCACAACCAAACAGATGAGACAAACAACAAAAGAAGAACTCTGCTGTTTCACAACACCATTTTTTCCCAAATAAAAAAGAAATATCAAAATACGCACACTGCTGAAGATCGGCAAGTGATCGGCAAAGTTGTGGCTGGAAGGCTTTTGAAAAACTTCCACCTGGTCAGCTTCGCTAAGCTAATGAGGGAAAATGTGACGACGCCCACCAAACTTCGATACTTCCGTAAAATGCAATTCAACAAAATCAGCAAAAATATGGAGCAAAAAATAACAATATTTCTTGAGCGTGATGACAACAGTAGGATAACAACAAGAAAGAAGACAATTACAAAGAATAAGAAAATAATGCAAATGCACTTTCTGGTTGAAACAATGGGAACGCTGCACAAGAAGTTTGGGATGGAGATTCCTGAAGAGACCGTCTCGTACAGCAAGTTTTGCAAAAAGCGACCATTCTGGATTGTAAAACCAACAATCGGGGACAGAGACACATGCCTCTGTAAAATACATGCAAATCTCCAGTTTATGGCAGACAGACTGTTTTATCACAAAGTGATTAAATGTGCCAAACTCAATGACCTTACTGAGTCTTTGGTAGGCACAAATGCAAAAAATAGAGTTCATGTCCAGGGAGTGCCCTGACTAATGAACTGCAAACTTCTGCTTTTGATATACGAGAGCAAACCTGGTGGTTTGAATGGAGAAGAAAGGTTGAGGAGAGGGAGAAGAAGAAAAAAGATGGAACAGAAGAAAAGTTTAAAGTTCACTTCACAGCAAAGGAAAAGTCCATGGGACTCTACAGGCACTGCTGAAGTATTTGTCAGACCTACTTAAGAAAAAGATGGGAAAACATCAGTATTCAGCTCCCAGAACCCTGAAGCAGAATTTATGAGAGGATGCTATTGTCTTGCAAATTGATTTTGCAGAGAATTATATGTGTAAATAAGGGAATGAGTTCCAAGCAGTCCATTTTGGTGATTCCCACAAACAAGCCACTCTCCATACAGGTGTGGCTAACACCAAAAATGGGGTGGTGTCAGTCTGTTCTATTAGCTCCTCAATGCGCCATGACCCATCAGCTATCTGGGCCCATCTCAACACCCTTGCCTCAAAGAGCTGAACCCAACAGCCACACTGCTGCATGTAGTCAGATCCAAGAAAAACTTATTTTTCTTGAGCAAAATCCCCTTTCACATGGGATTTCAGAGTATCACATGGAACTTTCTGGAGGCAGGACATGGAAAAGGTCCGGCTGATGGATTTGGTGCAGCAGTTAAACGGCAGGCTGACTCACTCGTAGCAAATGTAAAAGTGCTGTATGAGCAGCTTTTAAAACAGCCATCTACTGTGAAGCTGATGTACTGTATGTCTCTGAGAAGATTGAGGAAATGGACAGTTTTCTTCCTGATGGCCTGCAGACTGAGGAACAATGCAGATATGTACATCAGGACAAAAACACTTTCATTTTGGTTTCATCTGTACCGTGTGTAAATTCACTGCAATATGCTCCTCTAGATGTCTCTAAAAGACCAGGAGAGATCTCTTGGCAAATTCTGAGGTACTTTTGCTCGGAGCCCCATGTTTGCAGATGTTTTGGTCTCCAAACGGTATACAACTCCTTCAAAAACCACATGCACAAGCACACCTACCACCACAGTTCAGTCCATTGCAGACCTTCATGAGAGACTTGTTGGAAAGTGGTGTGTGGTCAGATATGATGGGGAGCCTCGCCCAGGCATTATACAGGATGTTGGCTCTGACAACTGTGCTTTGGTAAAAACGAGTCGTGTTGGCAGAAACAGGTTTTACTGGCCAATGAGAGATGATGTGCTCTGGTATCGGACAGAAGATGTTCTCAGACTGGTCCCAGAGCCTCAGCCAGTTACAAAGCGGTGATGTTGGATCCTGCAGTTTGGGCAGAAATACGCTCTGTTCTTGACCATGATGGACAGATGCAGACTTGGTATATACTGTATGCAAGCTTCACAGATAAATACTGTGAGAATTCATTTTAGCTCAAATTTTATTAAAACCGGCCTTAGAGGACATGAATGTTTCATTTTGAACATAAAACATTAAAAAAAAAAGGAGTTAAAATTAAATTTTGTTCTAAAGTTCAACTCACTTAGTTAAACCTTCATAAATGTTTCAATTTGTTAATTTAATTTAATTTCAATCTGTATAAATCTATGGTTTCATCATTAGTCCTAAAGTTAGAATCTCAAAGATTTTTTTGTTAAAAAAAACAAGTGCAAATCCAAAGAAAAAGAAACAAATTTAACGTTCAGATGGAGACCACAAGTCAAAACTGTCGGTGGGGTGGCTGTTGGAGAGGTCCAAAGATATATCTGCAATTACCATTCACCGACTAGGAACCACCAAAGAGAATTAAACAGGGACTTGTACTTAAACAGTTTTTGTTTTGCGTTAAATAGTAAGTGCAACATTTGCAACTTGCTTGTAGGTTTCAGCACTTTTCTGCCATATGATTTTATGTGCTTAAAGTTTAGATGATGAAGATCTTCCCTTTTAAAAAAAACGGTGTTTCTTTGTGTCAGGGACAATAACACTGAACATTGTTTAAAAATGTTTTTGTGACCTGTCATTTCCAATACATGCAGTCTTTTCCGTAAACAATATCATCCCCATCACAGCACATATCATACAAATTGACATAATCACATTAAAAATGTTTTGTAGTTTGGAAAATTGTGCAGTTATAATTGCAAATAATTAAGATTTTGAAAACTCAGGATTGTGCCATGTAAGAAATTGATTGAAGACTTAAGTAAAGCAGTTCGGAGATGGTTTTCATATAAAGAATGAAAAAGAAAAATATTTTTAAAATCCTGAAAATAAATACAATTATACATTAGGCCATCTCTGTGTGTGATATTTCATTGAATAATTTGAAAACAAAAGGTATAACAACTATTTGTGGTGTGATGGAAATTATTTCCTTAAAAAATTGTATATTATTTAAAGAAATTCAACATAGCCACCATCACAGGATGTAGAAATATAAACATATTGAAACATTTCTGTATACATATTACATTTTTTCAAAAAAGTTCCAGACCAAAATGGGTCGTAGTTGAAGAATCACCCAGCTATGGTAGTGCGTTTGACTGCACTTGAATACATCCATGACTGCGGCGGTCATGGATGTATAAAGAGAACTGGATACAGCGCTGGAGGCAGGGCCCTGTTCATTCCTATGAAAGTTGTTCAGTGGCACACGAAGCCAAAATGGCTCGACTTTCGAGTATAAAATGACCTGGATATTGTAACGATCTTACGCATCTATGATTCGATTCGAATCAACTTTTAACTTCGCGCATGTACCCAGCATTGTACACAGTGAAATTTCGAATCTGTAATTGACTCATTCTAGTATTAGGAGCGGTTTGCAGCTATCAAATTTACATCGCCCGCCTGGGCAGCAGTGTGAGGGTCCGGTGCCTTTCTTATGGGCACCTTGGCAGTGCTAAGGAGGCGAATTGGCCCCTCTCCAGGTACCAGTCCACGTTCCCAAGCCAAGTCCCTACAGACTGAGCCCCAATTAATATAATATATAAATATATATTATAATAAATAAGGGCTATTCAAGTGTTCCTACTGGGAAGTTGATGTACTTCGGGAAAGCAAACAGTGGCTGAAAAACTGTACTGCAATGGGGAAAATCCTGGGAAGGGAATACAGAGTTACACGGCTACACAACCGTGCCCTCCACTACGCCCTAGCTGGGCATATAGTCAGAAATCAATCACTTTCTGACCTCGACTGACTGGGTTTGGCGGCATCTGCTGTTGAGGTTGCAGAATGCAACTAACTGAATACCCCGCCACTCACCACTCCCTTAACAAGAATGCAAAAAAGAGCAGCCGAGTGCAAAACCATGGTAATGGCGTGGTATCTTTCAGGACCTTCACCTCACTCAGAGGCCATCCTTACCATACCACTACTTTTAGAAGCAACTAAATCCAGGCGGCAACTGGCGTTTCAGCAGTATTACAAGCCCGTCGGAGAACTGCAGTGGCCTTCAGGTAATGTAAAAACACAAAAAGCCCTCTATAGATCCAGAGTTTGGAATTTCAATTCTGCTCATATCCCCCTAGATACTACACACTGTACCTTTTTTTTTTTTTTAAACCTGTAAACTAATATGTTATAGGGTAGACACTTGAAATGGTAGGGAGAGAGAGAAAGAGAGATAAATGCAACAAAGGTCCCAAGGCCGGAATCGAGACCCGGGGTGTTGTGGAAATGTGGAATGCGCTGCAACCAATCGGCTACAAAGGTGCTCCATGGTAGACACTTCTTTACATTCTTCTGAATGTTTACGAGCTTTTTGCAAACTAGGATTTAGGGCCCCTCACATGGGAGATACTCTAGCCGGCTCCTCCGCCAGAATCAATACCCAGCATTAAAGTTGGAGATTTATCCCACAAAGGGAAATATATATATTTTAACCAGTACCCGTTCAATGGGAACACCTCCTATCGGAGAACAAACATCACGGAATTCACCGTGAGCATGTTTAAACCCTCTATCCATAGAGGAATAGGCTACTCCTACACTCAATTAGACCCTGGATGACCAGGAATGACCCACATGAGCGGGAAGTGACCCATGATCAGTCTTACACCATTCTGGAGCTCACCAGAAACACCACTACCCTAAATACGAACCAGAAGAAAGTGGTTACCCCTGTTGGGAGATTCTGTTTAACTAGGTTTTTCCAACAGGCTTTTATTGTGCTGGGCTTCTACCATGATATTTATAATTGTCATTGTTAATGGACTCTTAATGTGACTTATTGATGTAACTCGGGGTTGACTCCCTCTCCCAAAAAAGCAAACAATCCCCCAGAGGAAGGTCACCTTTGGGTTCCATTCCCTCACGACCCCTCATACCCAACCATTACCAGACCTCATGCAGGAATGGGAGCAGAGAAAAGGAAAAGACCAAGAACAATAGACCCAGAAAACTCTACACCCCCTATATTTTTCTCTAAGAGCGCCAAGAGCAGGATTTGAGAACACTAAGAGAAAATCCGTCATCAGGGGAGTTGCACTTTTGCCAAAATGGGACAGCTAGAGACATAGTGGCATTGGCTAAGTCATGCCAAGTATCTTGGGTACACTTTTTGATGCACAATGCTTTCAAAACAGTAGAACAGGAGATTGGTTTACATACAGATCACTAATGTGCTGCCTTACCCCTAGGCCCTTACCCGAAGGGAAGACGGGCCTGAACACGACAGCACCCACGCATCTTCTACCACCTGTTCCCAGAAGGAAGTGGATTTTCCACAACAATGTTCCACGAGCACTGACAGAAAACAAGATGGAAGAAAGCAACCTGGAAATACAGAGGTCTGCGCCCCTGTCCCAGCCGAGATGGAGTTGCAGTCCGACCTCTCAGAGAGCCTTCCTCCCTCCTGTTCAGCAAGGCGAAGACCCCGGCGAGGGCCACGCCGAAGTCCCCCCTCTCCTACTCGGCAAGGCCCTGCCAATAGCCCCACACAGCGCCTTCAGCTGTACAACCACGAGGGTAAAAAATACAGCAATTGTCAACTCTCAAATCCAATGGCCTGGAAGAATATTGCCCACGCCAGACCAGGATGGACACCAGACTTCGAGCCATTCCTTAAGCCTGGCAACCAGTATTTGGAACTCAAAACTAACAGTACTGTGGTCTACACTGGCATGGCGCCGCCACACGGAAAAGGTCCAGAGAGGTTGGCCTGTGGAGTAACCTGTTACAACCACAAAGAAGGCCCTTGGTGCGAGGTCCAGTCACAGAATGGGGACAGGATCTGTATCCTTGCTGTCCCTCCACAACACACCCCTCCACCAATCGCCCGGATCCCACCTCAGATAAGGAAGGGACAACCAGGGCAGAATGCAAAAGAAGAAAGGGTGTTAGGAGAGAGCCCATCCCAAGAGATCATTCTGCCAGTGCTCCCTACATAAGCCAGCAAAAAAGAAACCACCTAAGAGAATGAGCTGAAAAAACTTGCTTAAACTTTGCTCAAAAACGGGAAACCATGCTTTCATAAATCATTCACATATACTGTGTAACCAATGAGAAGTTTGTATTCAGTTATTAAACAATGTATTCATTCATTCAGTATTTTTAACCATAAATAGGATAATACACCCTGCCCTTCAGCGAGCATGGAAACCCCCATGCCTGCTAGGAAAACACGGAAGAAGATCGTAAAGCCCAGACACACCAAATCGACATCAAAAAACGAGTTACTGTACTGTACAACTGTTATGTCACAGGCGAAGTGAGGCGGCCTGCGTCTTGGCCAAAAAGTCGCACTTGAACACACCGCAAAGACTAGAGCCAACGAGCATGTATTCTGCGTCCGCTTGAGAGGAAATAACCCTCCATACCAGCAGGCAGCATTACTCTGTATTCGTCATTCTAAAGGGAAACCGGAAGACCTAAGACTGCAGACATACAAGCCATTCTTGATAAACAAAGCAGCGTTTGCCGATTATTTTCACTTCACTCTTCCTCACCACTTAGTTTCATTTGCAGAAAGAAAAAAGAGCCTCTGTGTGACCTCTTGACTTTAGCTGTTTGCTTGTTTTCCTCACTTCCATTTCTCTCCTCGTGTACCGATTCGCTTAAGCTGAACAGCCAATCAGAGTGATTTCTCTCACCGAAGGGCTCCACTTTTTGTCTGTTTCAACATGTTGAAACGAGGGCCGAAAATATACTGCAAAAACTAGGGCTTCAGACACTCACCGACGACCCGATATTGGGCGTCGGCCGACTGCCGTCTTGGTGTGTCGGGGCATTAAAAGAGACTGCATAGCCATGCAGAGCATAGACACCCTTCACAGGAAACCTTGTGAAATCAAGGAACAGCAAGCACATCATTTTTACTCTGTATCTATATATATTTTTGTACGCACTTTTTTATTTTGCTGAATAAAACTAAGTAGACCACTTGGTCTATTGAAAGACAAATACCTTGTCTATTTTGTTCTCTTCCACCCTCTCATCCCAGGCCCCTTGTATTCTACAATCCTCTATGTTTATGCTAATCTTTGCCCCTTTTAATAGAGGGATAGTGAGAACCATCAGAACCAGCTAACACGTCCCAAATCCTGCTCTGCCCCGTCTACAACAGATCCAGCAGCCACAACAACGTCTGCAGCAACTGAACAACCACCAGCTCCAACTGAGTTCGTCTCACCTACAACCACCTTACAGCCAGCAGCAGCAGTGGGGCGCCGGCCTCCTGCAGCCCCCCCATCTGCCTCGATTCCCCAACCAGCCTTTCCCCCGTGGCCCCATGCTGGGGCCCCTGACTAACCTGAGAGGTGGCCTCCTGGGGCCCATGCCTGTCTGGCCAGGGGGCCTGGGCCCTGCAGGTGCTGCTGCCCTGGTCTGGGGCTTCCAACAAGCCAGCAGGGACTTCACAGGTCCTAGACTGCTAAGCGGGTACCACAACCCTGCAGGTCCGGGCAGCAGCAGGTACAGAAGGGGGCAAAGAGGAGGCTTTAATGGGATGTAGAGAACCGGTTTCACCCAAGTAACATTCCCTGCTAACTTTCACACACCTGCTGCCGTTCATGTAGCAGGTTTAAGAAAACCAAAAACTGTCACTCTGTTACCAGAGAATGGGAGGTTGAAACACGGACATCCCAAATACTAACCGGTGCTAGACTGAAGAAAGCAGTGACCACAAACTGTATGCAGCTCCAAGGTTCATTATTTATTATCACAAAGTAAGGATGATGTCTGATCCAGAAACCTTCATAGTACAAATCACAGTCATAAACTTGGTTCCAGGAAGAATGTTAAAAATACAAACTTGTCTTTTTTTAATTATTTTTTTTATGCATTTTTTCTTTTATTTAATAGTGACAGTAGAGATACAGGCAGGAAATGCCAGGAAAAACGGCATCCAAAAAAGGTCGCTTGAACAGACGCGCTCTTTAGCGACGTCAGGTTGGAAAAGAGAATTGAGGTCAGGCAGGTGTAGAGTAACAAAAAACATGATTTACCTTTTAAAGTCGGTACAAATCATGTAAAATCAAAGTTTTTTTCTCGTACGTTTGTGATTTTAATCTCTTCCAGAGTTTGTTTTTGCAAACTTGACTTTATAATGTAAATTTACGACTTCAGATTTTTCTTCTCGTAAAATAACCCCCTCCCTCGTCTCCCTAAATAGAATTTTTCTTTTACCTGCAATGGCCCTAATACGCTGTCATACTATAAAGATACCACCCTGTGAATCTTTTTATTCTCAATTCTCTTCCTGAAACTAATTTTATGAACTTTTTATGTTGTGTTCCCCGCCAAATGCTCTTCATCAAACACTGAAGCTCTGTAGATGATGCTCCAAAAATACAAGTCTCACTTTCATTTAATGTCAGTAAAAAGAAACCCTTGTGTAGTGTGCAGGGTGCGGACTAGAAGAAGTTCTAGTGCCTGCGTATACTGCAGAAATCAGCTGCTGTAGAGTAGATTAAAATCCTGCAGCATGCTCTGTGGAAACCCACTGTTTACTACTTTACTGTAACCACTACCTGTTGTTAGAAAAAACACTAATGGGAAATCCCCTACATCTTTGAACATGTGTACAGGAGATGAAAAAGAAAAGTTTCTCTGCCATGTTTTTATTTAATCTCACTCTGACCTGGAATGTAAATACGTCAATTTCTGATTTTAAACTGAATGACTGGTCTCAGGTTTAATCGGTTCAAGAGCTCAGAGTAAATATTTACCTGTGTTTTTGTTTTCTGTAAGCTGCTCTGAGTAAGGGCATTGACAAAAATGTTAAAAGACTGGTTCGATCCCAGTTCCCAGCTTTCTTGAACGCACCACCAGCTTGACTGTTTTGACAATTTTCTGTCAACAAGTTACTTTTCCAGCAACCCGACAAATTCATGTTTTGTACAGCGAGGAAACTTGAGCTACTTATTGTTTCTCTTTGCATCATGGGAGATCCTGATTCTTAAAGTGGACTCTGAGACTATTTAAGAACTTTAAAAAAAACCTGTAACGGACTAAGATGGACAGACTGCCTTACACGTCTTCCAGTGGACTCTTTATGTCTTGTAAAAAGTTTTTGTACTGAATGTTTTGTTTGTTACCCTGTGTGCCGTTTGTGTTTAGTTGCTGTTGTATGTACAGTAGGAAGTGACTCTGTAACAGACTTGTTTTAACTTAAAAATCTTTTTTTATGTTTTTTTTTTTTTTACATCATTTTTTGTATTAAAAGTTGCCTGCGTAAACCATCGAGTTTCCCTCGAGATGTTCTTGACCTCAGACTGAGCTTCTGCGTGATGGGAACGAGAAATAAAAGTGCAAAGAGGAGGTTAAAAGTCTGAGTTTGAGGTCTTCACGTGTCCACTTTGTTTTTAGTAAACAACACCTATAATAGTTTTGAATTTTATAAATATACATTTTATTTTATTTTAGTTTTGACTTTTCCATTTCGTTAGGTTTCAGAGTACATTCGCTAGATTTAGTTTAGGCTCAGTTTTTCAGAAAGGTTTAGTTTTAATAGTGATTATTTTTTTATTAATTAATCTTCTGATGATTTTCTCAATTAACTGATCAATTGTTAAATATAAAATGTCAGAAAATCAAACATTGATGTGTTCAAGTTACAAGTATATCGAGCCAGTTTTGTTTTGTGTGTGTGTAGCCAAAATAATATTGCCACCTAGAGGCGACATCTGTAGTCAATAGAAAGTATAGGACTACAATTCCCACGATGCCTCAGCCAATCAATAGAGATAGATGTGGGCAATTTGTGTGGAAGACTCCGATGACACAACACTCCGTTTTAAACCTGTGGACTATCTAAGTTTACTTATCATTGTGTGTGAGTTTTGCCTCTTGGTTTGTTTTTGACTCTTGTAAATAATTATTTCTTTGTTGAATGTTTGTTGAAACAAGTTTATTTTGAAAAACCACACGAGACGAACATGACATGAAGACATATCATCACAACTGTGAGTAAAACTATGAACTATAAACTATAAACTATATTTATAGTATAACCTGAAAGATATACAAGGCGTCTAAAGTGGCTTTTAGGAAGCCAGAGAATCACAGGAATAAAAATACCAACAAATATTTACATGTGAGGAGAATTTCATTTCTGCTTAAAAGTTGCAATTAAGCTCCGCTCGTTATAACCTGCAAATGTTTTATTTATTTATTTAAGACGTTTCTGTTCTAGTTACCTTCATCAGGCAAGTCTGGACCCAATCCCCCAGAGCTGTGCACGTGTGGAGCTTCAAAGTACAATTAATCACTCTTTCTAATAACTTTTCTAAACAAAATAACAAGAAAACACTTCATCAATGTATCCATATGTTAATAATAATAATCCTATTATCCTATTAATCCTATTAATATTATTATTCGTAGTATTATTAGTGGTAGTATTATTATTATTATTATTAGTAGTAATAGTAGTATTATTAGTGGTAGTATTAGTAGTATTGGTATTTTTTTATTACTAGTAGTAGTATTATTAGTAGTATTATTATTAGTAGTAGTATTATTATTAGATTTCATCACAGTTGCTCCATTTTAGAATAAAAATAAATAAATAATATTTATACAAACATAAGTCAAAATAAGTGCACTTTGTACTACAATACATAACAATAAATATATATATATTACAATATACACAGCAGTGCAATAATGATATTAATGCTGAAAACAAGATTATTGCTTGAACTGTACAGTGTAATACAGTAATGATGGCAAGTGATGAGTTTATTTATTTGCTGTATAAATAAAAGCATTTTTATTTATTTTTTACACCCACAGTCCAAAACTTTGTTTTCCGTCGCCTTACAAGTATGACATTAAAACTCTGTGAGCCTTAAATACAGAAACTTCCAGCACACACGTGTATTAAATATTAAAATGTTTTTAAAGCTCTGTATTGGCCTGATGCAGCAATTAAGGCTTCAATCAAAAAAGTCTAAATTACAACAGTGTATCAACTCTGCGCTAAATAAAACAGAAGTGCTTAGAAAATACAAATATAAAAACGCTTCATGTCAGCCAATTAAATCTAAATGTTATGATGTAAAGTTCAATTGTCAAAACTTTAACCCTCACACGACCGTTTGTAAGTCATAAACACGGAAAATCTTCCTAATTTCTACCATCCCGTACGACATGAACAAAGCATAAACCCAAACAATGTTTGACCTTTTTAAAACTCACAAATAGAAGTTAGAGCTGTTAAATATAATTAATATTTTCATAATAGCTTCTTAAACGAGATGCTTCATCTCTGCTGGAGTTAAAGAACATACTGGGGCTCTGAGCTGTGTTCATATCAAGCAATCAAAGTGTATTTAAAGATCAACACACTTCTTTAATAGTTACAATACATATTGTTTTTTTATTTAACATACTGTAGGTGTCAGTTGGAGATTTATGGATCAGGAAATTTAGGGATCAGGCGGTTGCCAAAATAAAATAAATCCAAAAAGACTGCAGTTCTCGGTACACTTTACATTAGTTTATTACATTTTAAATAAATAAAAAAAACACAATGAAACCATAATAAATCCACAATACAGACGCGTAAAGAAACATAAAGCTCCTCGGCCAGCAGGAAGCTGAAGAAACAAAGAAAAATCTTTCATTCATGATTTTAATAAGTGCTTCCTCTGCAGAAAAGGTAAAACTGCTGTTGTACATTCGTATGGACAGTGCATTGAAACATTTTAAAATACAATCTTCACATAAAATGTTACTAAAACCCCAAATAAATTAAATTTTTTTGTCTTATTCGGTACCTGGTGGAGAAATGTAAAAACATGAGCGCACTTGATGTGAGGTAGAACTGATGGAGCAGATTTAAAGGAAACACTGAATTTAGTGTTGAACCTGCAACTCACATTTCAGCATTCAAAGAAACTCCGACATGTTTCTAGATTTAAAATCCGCCGTGTTCAGACCGAAGGCAAAGCTAATGATACTTTGACGTCTTTACTGTCACATTTGAAGGCTGTATTAAATCTAAAGCCCCAAATGTTCACTGTTCACGCGCAGCGGCTCGAATGCAGTGGATCCTGTAAGGCTGTAAAAAAAAAAAAAATCTAGATTTTAACAGGAAAAATACCAGAATTGAAAATGTAATTTGGGAAAGTTGTTGGATTTACTGAGCTGATGCCAGGAAAACACATACAATCATGTCCGTACGGAAGAGGGGCACAATTATTTGAAGTTCCTTTCAAAGTTTTTTTATTTGTGAAACAGGTGAGAATTTTTATTTCTTTTCTAACTTGCTTTTTTTTTTTTGGTCATCTGTGAAAACAGTCGGAAATAAAAAGTAGTTTTTTGTTGTAATACTCCGTCCGGCCACAAGAGGCTGAAGTGCACCACGACCCCATGTTGTAAAAATGTCTTTTTCCAGACAGAAATTCACCTGCTAAAACTTGTTTTCGGATATGACAAAATAAAAGTAATTTATATTGCTAGACATGCTAGACCCTACATATTTTATCACCAGGATGTTGACTCGTCTCTCGGGCCTCTAAACTCCTGACATCATAAACACCAGAGTGTCTGTTGAGTTCACTGCGATACGATCAGCTTTACTTTGAAAACTCCCAAGAATCTACGTAAACTCCGATTGTTGGACGCACTCCTGTTCCTGTTAAATGTTTTCCACGTCGGCCGGTAGCTTCACGTCTTCGTCCTGAAGACGGAGCCGGGGGCAGAGGTCACATGCGGTGCGTCGACGAGGGCGGCTCGTGGTCATGGCGCTTCAGGAGAGGATTCAGATCCGTCTCCAACTCCCTCTGCTTCTGCAATAAACCCTGAAAACACACACACACACACACACACACACACACACACACACACACACACA